>JALLPI010000373.1:0-24929 GCA_036939935.1 Cyclotella atomus | reverse complement strand
GATCCAATATCACACCCCCACATCTTCCACATCCGCTGTCCGATACCCTGTGCCAAACAACAACGTAACGTTAACAACCCCCATCGAAACACACGCATCCAAATAGACAATGATCCGCACACGAATAATTGTTACCATCTTCGCCCTTTTATCTGGAACCCATGCATTTCAATTGTCGACCACACGAGTATCTAGATCACACGCACCAGTAAGAAAACGATCTGCACTTTACTCACTCCAAACAGAAGAAGAAACCAAAGCAGAGAAAGTGTCACCATCAGTCGAGGAAACGACAGAAAAGTATGGTTTAGAGGCTGGACTCTTTCAATCCCTAAAATCATCCGATGCCACCTCTGCCAAATCGTTGTTGGCTAAATATGGAATCGCATACCTCGCGACGTCGATCCCACTGGCTCTAATCTCATTCGGGATATGCTACGCACTGGTAGACAACGGTGTTGATGTGGGAAGCCTACTTGCCAAAGTTGGAATCAATGCGGGTGATACCGGTGAGAAGGCTGGCACTTTTGCCATTGCTTATGCGGCCCACAAGGCTGCCAGTCCTATTCGATTCCCGCCTACTGTAGCTTTGACCCCAGTCGTTGCCAAATTGATTGGCAAAGAGGTCGATGAAGATGCGTCCGGCATGGGGGAAAGTGATCAGTGAATGATAACAATACGTGTGACTAGATATTGGGGTGTGTAGATGTTGGATACGAGAAACGAGGGATAGACAATTATAATCAGGGTTTTGATGATTGGGTGGTTTGTGACAGCACCTGAGAGGATGGATATGAAAGCTGATATTGCAATCAATTTAGTAACAGAATCAAACAGTACGAGAATTTTGGACAAAGTGAAGAGAGTCCACTTGAGGATCCTTAACCTGCATCGCTTTTAACAGTAAAAAATATACTTGGCTGCTTTTGTCGTCGCTTTCTGATGTATGCAATTGCTACTATGGGTTATATCAGTGATGGTATCAAAAACATTGCGGTATTGAAACTACAGTTTTCTATAAATCACTCGAAGTGGTCCAATTTCGTACAGATTTGTAATGAAACTCGATATCTCTAAAACGTAAGTGATTCTATCTGCGGCAAACTAAAAGGTCCAGCCTAAGCCTCGTGCTTGGCCCAGCGGTGCCTCCCGCGTTTATCGGCCTACGTGAAGTGTTTAAAGCAATAATGTTAGCTCTACGATTGATGTGTGTTCACACGTTATCCATTCTCGAGACTTCGGTCCATTCACTTGCCTTGACAATGTACTGGTTGCCATCATTACCAGTCATCACCCAAATCTTGTTCTGCGGCCGATACGGTGGGAGAAGGCCTTGGACCGCGAGGACTAATATTATGAAGTTAAGACAAAAGAGACACGGCGAGTTTATTATGAAGTAAAGACAAAAGAGACACGGCGAGCCGCAAAACAACCCATCCAAGTCATTCTCCGCCCGGCCGAACGACGTACTTACTCTTTTTTATCCCACTTGGGCTTTGTGGTCTTCTTGACAGTTTTGGTAAGGTTCTCGGTTGTCTTGGACATGTTGGCGAATCTGAAGAAGTTGGGAGAAACAGAGCTAACTGATTGTTATTCTCAATAGAGTGAATTCACAAGTATCTGCATCCAATCAAAAGCAGCAATAATTATCAAACGATGGCGCATCAAAACTAGAGATCACCACAGCATCTGGGCCAAGAATATAGCTGCTGCGAGGAAAACCAACGGATCAGCAACAAAATAAACTTGGCCGCGGTTGCCTCGGGCCGCAAAATGATTCAACTTTTCATTACTACGTTGATCAATCATTAATCAAGCAGGGCGATTTCATTAATCATCCACTTGATCGACGAGCCAGAAACGAACTTATATGGACCAATGCGGTCAGAAGTCCGAAGCGAGCGATGGAAAAAGATCTGAGACGGAGGCAACATCATCGCATCAACAATTGTCCGGTCGGATGTTGATCCGCCGCATGGCGATGGACGATGAACACCCAACTATCTCTTACCTTAGGCCGTGCTGACTTGAAACTTGAATGCGGTTGTTGTGCTATTGGATCAGAAGATTACGAGGATCAGATCAACGAGCAAACGATGAGGTCACCGCAAGAGAGGATGCGAGAGATACTTAATACTTAAAAAAGTCAACGGTCAAATAACTATGCCACAAAAAGGCGGGAACTGTTAGCCCGCCCTTTCTTCTCTCTCTTCTCCTCCTCCTCCTCCTCCTCCTCCTCCTCCTCCTCCTTCCTCCCATCGAATACCCCTTTCCTCCTCTCGTGTTGCTCCTCAAGTTAGACAACAGTTTTCCTTTACGAGGTGCTTCTTGCTTTGGTCGACAAATGAAAAAGCGGCTAAAACCCAACTCTCATCATGAACCTTCGGTCCAATATCTCTCTACTTATCATTTGTGCAATGGTGATTGTTGGAATGAACTACCACAGTTTGTTAAATCTCAAGACGATAGATACTGCGAGTGATGAAACCCCCTTTTCTCCGCCTCAATCTAAGCCGCATCATATGGAATCCAGCCCACACGACTCCACTGTGAATGAATCAGGCTCATCGACGCTCACCGCAACTAAATTGGATATAGAATCACTATTCAACTTCACAATACCCGATCCACAAACATCTGGAAGACAGGCTCCCCAACGTCGCAATGGGACGGAGTACAAATCCCCGTTTAAACATCTCAACAATGGAAATCACTGGTGGACGTACACTGACAGCTGCTTTGCTGTAGATGATGTTTGCAGACACTCTCACAATCGATGGTTCTACATTGATAACTCAAGTGCAAATGAAAGCGCAAAGTGGCAACCATCATTTGAACTGAAATATATGCCACAAGCTTACCAGAAAGGAGCGTATGCCGATACTCGTGTTCAGATGACAGTTGATGCATCTCACAAGATATCATGGAGGGAACTGGAGAGAAGTAACCAGTGCGTGGTATCAAATGATCCGTATCATATTGTTTTGCAATCCCTTTACAATGTGAGTTGAAGTACCTTGTGGATTTGGTTTTCAATGCATGAAATATTGAAGCTTTGCTTTGTAGGATATGATTGGTGAATTCTACAGCCGCAGCTTGATGTATATGCACAAACTTCTTTCCATGGCCCCAGTAATTCAACAAACCTTTGAACAGTTAAAGGCATTGCATATGTCAAACTCAGATATGGAATCGTTAGATGACCATCAACCGCCCATTGAACAAACTCAATACTACGTGCACATCACAATTGCCAATAAGGGATTGCTCGATGCTCACAAACTGTTGTTGAGTGGAATGCATCGATTGAATGACACACAATCTACAAGATGGGCAAAGTCTGCAGTCGATTTATTATTGCCAGATAATGATAGCTGCCAATGTTACCAAATGTTGGTCTTTTGTGGGTATGATACATACATGCAGCAACATCGTAATGCTAGCGAAAGATATACGCTGTGGCCAAGCAAATATATAGACAAGTCAGGAGATGACATTGACGGCAGTTCTGCGTGTAATCCAGTAAGCCCTCTATTCACAGCGCTGCCCAATGAATGCCAAGAGTTTGCAAAGTTGAAATCATATGTACTGTCAAACATTGAGGCGAACTTTCCAAGCATTGAAGATGCTATTGCACAACATAGAAGAGCATTGTTGCTTCGGCAAAATCTTGTAGAAGAAAACTACAATGGAGATACCAAGGAGTGGATCATTGTTGGTCTGGCACAGAGATATTTAAGGCGTAAATGGCTTAACCTAGCCAATGTAACAGAGGCTTGCAATGTCATCTTCAACAATCAAAATATGTTGTGTGTAGAGGTAAACGTTGAGGGTGCAAAGAATCCTTACGAGCAGTTCATAATTCATAGATCATTGGATGCACTGGTTGGTGTGCATGGAGCGCAGTTAACACAGGCTGTTTTCTTGCCGGCTGGATCTCATGTTCTTGAACTCTTGCCTTGGATACCTGAATACATCCGAGGTGGTTGGACGGCTCGAACATCCCGACCCACACCCTTGGGAATTATATTCCACAACACTGATATCAATCACTACGGATACAGTTTGAATAGAAGCAGTGTCCCTCTGTGTGAAAATGCAAAACCAGACGATGAAAAGGATTGCTTCACTAAGAACCGTCAAATGTTCGCTTGGGCAAATAGAGACTTTATCGTTGACTTCAATGTAGTGATGCAATTTGTTGAGAAATTCGTTCTTCATCAGAATGACAGGTGCACTGATATGATGGCTGAGACAGAATTCGTTTTGTATAATGTTTGGTGTAATGAAGAAACACACAATGCGTCGCTGCACGTCAGGCACTTCTATCGCAAAGCAAATACAATATCTTAGTTCGTGGTATAGGTATGTGTATGTTCTGTTTATAAACCATCAGTACGATAATCTTTATCATCATCCTTCTCACTCTGGAATGCTATAGTCCATATACCCAAAGATAGAGTCGTCATCCAATGGGGACTCTCTATGTTTCCTTCCCGGCCTCATCTTGAACTCGCTAATATTCTCAAGAATTTTGTCGCTCTTCATAGCTTCCTCCTCCCATTTCATGTGCGAATAAGCCGGCTGAGCATTTTGTATCCGACGAAGGATTTGTTGGTTTTCCTTGGTGATGCGAGCTAGTTCACGTTTCCGGCGCTCCTTAGAGAGCGAATGAGAGTATTTCACTGATTCATTGCGGCAGTCTATACCTCCTTTTGTCTAAAAAGAGAGCATGGGATATTGTGAGCGTAAGGATGCTGGGTGCTCAAGTATTGGCAAGTTCAAACTGGACTCACCCGCATGATATGGGACATCTTCTCGAGCAGCAATCTATTTTCAGTCCTGATCTGAGCAAAGCGGTCTTCCATCAGAGCATTCTTCTTTGCTTTCGTCTTGAGGTGTGTAGCCGCTCGGGGACATTTGTTATCAATGCTGCATTTCATGTCACGTAACTGTGATATGGATTGGCGAGTAAGGTTTGATACGAGGGTGAGATAAGAATTGATGACAGTCATAAAAAAGACATGACTAACCTTTTGCTTGTGGCGCTCTTGACATTTCTGGATATAGCGTTCCATGCAAGCTTTATTCTGCACTGGCATTGCCTTTCTACCACGATCCATGATTGCTTGGCTTTTCTTCGCTCAATTTCTATGAAATACGAGGAAGTGAGACGTTGTAGCCCTCAGCATTAAATGTTCGAATTCCTAATATCCCATCATTTACATATTTGCTTTGTTTATTAGAAAAATCCACCGTATAATTATTTAGGAAGAATAAATGGGTGAGGAGTTCTCGTAGCATTTAACATGTACTCGACGAAATCGATTCACAAGAACTTAAATCCCAACTACCCTGGATCATACACTTCAATTGGTAAGCGGTCTCGATTGTACCATCGATGAAAATGAAAAGATAAATTATGGGTTCATTTTCAGTTCGTTCACTATTGATTTTGACTCACAGGCGATCCTTTCAGTGGTAACAATGACAAGTTACCCGACCGTTGGAAGTCAAAGCAATTTGTGACACAAAAGTACCCAAAGGATGCTGCCAATGGGTTTGCGAAGCTGAAGTATCATTCAGAGCCATACAGTAAGATTTCATGTATTTTGTGCACAGTGCAATATAAATGAATAGGCATACGAGGACTGACTCATTATTTTTCAACAGCCGAAATTAGCGAACAATATTCAAAGACTCAACCACTAGATAAGAGGAAACTTGGGTTTGGCAGTCATGATGCAACAAAGAGTGGAGAATTTACTTGTTACAAGGCAACTGAACGTTATCGCAGCTTGATCAAGACAGAGAACAAGCTGCGTGAGTTACACAGAAATGCAGAAAAGGACAAGGATATTCTGTCTATCAACGCGCCTCCTCCATTGCCTCCCAAAGATAAGAACGGCAACGTCTTGGAGGTGCCTAAATGCACGTTTGACGTGGGAAGGTCGTCCGTGACTCCTTACAATCCAAACACTGCCCATGACAGCTTTTACACCATTCCAAAACACGCAAAAGTGGACTCCAAGTTGAAGGGAAAAGATAACATCCGTCGTTTGGGCAGCCACCGCCCAACTAGTGCAACGATTGGCGAATATGCTTGGACCTACAACTACACAAAGCCAGAACATTGTAGGAGATCTCGTGACGATTGTTTTGATCACGGCCATCTTGAGTGCACTGGATTTTAGCGGGGGTATCCAACAATACCGACTGGTAGGGGAAAGAGACTTTGCAACCATATAATTTAAACAATCTACGTGGGAACCATTCCTTCCTTGTCAGCTATTTTGGTGAAAATGTTTTCCTTTATTCCATCCAGAACGGTTAGCACTAACTCATCAAGCTCCGACAAAAGATTGAACGAGTACACGCAATCCGCAAAGGCATCCAACTCTCCAAATCTCACGCATTGGATCATGTCAACAATAAAGTCGTGTTGTGGCGATTCAATGAAACGGCAGTCAAGACTGTACATGTGTTCAACGAACTCGATTACTTCATCCAAATTAGGTTGGTTGGACTGGAGGCAATGATGAAGCAACAGCAAAGCACCTTTCAACATCATATTTGGTGCATTGAACTTCTTGATATTTTCATGAGTATTCCTGACGGCGAGGCTTTGATAGGACAGAGCAGACTCTTTGCATTTGCCGAGTGTACCCAGAAGATAAGCCGCTTTTTCCAGGGTTCTATCAGAGTCATCTGTTATTTTTGCTGCACCATAGAGCTTGGAAGCACGTTGATACTCTTCAATGGCAACAGAGTAATCACCTTTTTTGTGGAAGTTGCTAGCCATTCTCTCTTGCATCAGCGCTGCGGAGTGGTATTGTGCAGAATCGCAATGCTGAGAGACAGCCTTTCCTATAGAATTGTGTATTGGTGAGTTTCATTTTGAGCGTAGACTTCAGTGATTCATAGACACCAATGTACAAACTCACTGTAGTACTCGTTCGCAAAGTTTGAATCAATCTTTTCCATGACAATTGCCGATTCTGTAAATACATTTGCTGCCTCTTTCGGATCATGCAGAGCTTCCGCATAAAGACTGGCGGCAAGGCCATACGCCTTCGCAGAATCAAACCAGTGATATTCACCGCAGATTCGAAATGCCTCTGCTGCTAGGATGGTATGCTTTATGCTTTGCTTAGTGTAGAAGCTCGGATGAAGGCTAGCATTCTGTTTTCGAGCTGAACGGCCTTCTGTTCTCTTGCTAATCTCATCGGCAATTCTCAGATGCTGACTCGCTCTTTCAGCCCATTCTATAAGATCCGTGCCTACTACTTTGCAATGCACCATCCTATCTGAGAGTTGAACTAAATGAGAGAAGATTGGTCACTTTCACTTAGATAGCGAAGATGAAGACGAAGGTTTATTGTAAAAATTCAAATGACGAGCATTTTTGAAATACAAAGAAAGGCTACTTACTTCTCAGCGGGAGTGTTGAGGAAACTGATAGGAAAGGCTCTCCGAGATCAGGTACAGCTAATCTCCGCCATCGACCAAATGCGTGCACCATCAATTACCACCATCGTTGCAACAGTAACTTTCAGCTTAGCCCACGCCTCCGATTTTACACCATGCCCAAATTCTTGTAATGCCAACGGCTTGTGCTCACGTCCGTGGGGCGTGTGTGAATGCTTCCAGGGATTTACCGGCGCTGATTGCTCACTGAGAACATGTCCACTTGGAGCAATTTCTTGGACTGACTCTGCCACATCTGATGACAATGCGCATCATTCTGCAGAATGTTCTAACCGGGGCAAATGCGACAGAGTGCTCGGCATCTGCAACTGTGATGATTTATTTGAAGGATCAGCCTGTGAGAGATTTGTGTGCCCCAATAATTGCTCTGACAAGGGAAGATGCCTTTCAGCAAAGGCATTGGCTAGAATGCAAGATCCTGGTGTACAGCGAAAGATAGATGGATGCACATCAAATGAAATTTGTCAAGATGTAGGTTGTGACGATCGCGACTACAGCAAGTGCCAAGAGACCTACGTCTACGAAACACCATGGGATGCTGATCATTGGTTTGGCTGCTTGTGTGACGAAGGGTACACAGGCTACGATTGCTCTATTCGAACGTGTGCCGAAGGTGATGACCCACTCACAGGCTCTCAAAACAATGACGTGCAGTTACTTGAGTGTCATGCTGACTTTGGAACGTTTACTTTAAGCTTTGGAAGAGAGACAACAGTCCCAATTCCTGTCGATGCATCTGTTGCCGATGTGACTGATGCGTTGAATGCGCTTCCCTCTCTGATTGGCCAAGACCCAAAAGTCTCCGTCTCGTGGACTGGTGGCATCAGTCAAGTTTGTCTGGCATCTGGAAACCTCATTCAGGTAACATTCTTACAAAACTTTGGAGACCAGCCGCTGCTGATCCCCGACGGCACGAATCTCGGTCAGACCTCTGTGGCTGATACAACACCAATTATTACTTCCCAAAAGGTAGTCACCGGAGACAAAGAATCAGATCCATGCAGCAACCATGGCACTTGTGATGAAACAACAGGAGTTTGCACTTGTCTCACGGACTGGCTCACGTCAGACGGATATGGAAATGCTGGCACAAGGGGCGATTGTGGCTATCGATCAACCGGAACAACAACTACCTGCCCTGGCGAGCCTGCGTGTCTCGGTAAAGGCACTTGCAGCGGTCCTCCAAGCTACAGGTGCGAATGCGAAGCGGGTAGAAGTGGTCCCGACTGTGCATTGATCGACTGCCCAGTCGGGAAAAGCTGGTTCTCAATGCCATCCGCCGACAATACTGCCCACGCCGATGCCGTTTGTAGCGATATGGGTACGTGCAATCGCAATACGGGCAGTTGCGAGTGCGCCGAAGGCTTCACGGGCGGCGCTTGTGAGTACTTGACGTGTCCAAGCGATTGCCACGGAAACGGCGAATGCGTTTCGATGGCGACATTGGCAGAGCACAACCATGTCAACGGCGTGCTCACACCTTTCACTTATGGATCAGATCCCAATAATCCATTGACATGGGATGCGGACCACATGTTTGGTTGTTTGTGCTCCGAAGGTTGGGAAGGCTATGATTGCAGTCTCAAGTCCTGCCCAAAGGGAGATGACCCACATACACAACATCAGAGGAATGAACAACAACAGTTATCTTGCACCAATAGCAATGATTTAGGATCAATAGACTTTTCGTTTCGAGACGAATCGGTTACTGTTGCCGTTTCCTCAACTGCGGCTGACCTCGAAGCTGCACTCAATAGCCTCGCCACCATCAATGGAGTATCCGTGACATACAGTGATTCCAATATTTATGTTGGAGCGCCTGGTCTCGAAGCCGATGCTCTCCAAATATGCCGCGCAACTGGGCAATTGATCGACATTGAATTCCTCTCTCCTACTGGCAACGTACCCAAAGTTCAAGTGTCCAGTTCCACCGTTGACGGTGATCTATCCATATCAACTACTCAAGATGGTACCAAAGAATACATCACTTGCTCCGGGCGTGGTCTGTGCAATCATGCTGCTGGGGTCTGTGAATGCTTTTATGGCTATGCATCGAGTAATGGTCAAGGAGATGTGGGTACCCTTGCCGATTGTGGGTATCGCAATCCATATGAGGACTACGAGTGAACAGATAGAGCTTACTTTAGGCCCAATGCAGGTGCTGCTTTACTTAGCTTGACCAAAACGACACGTCCTCGCCAAATTCAAGTCGCTAAAAAGAAAGGCAAATCCGTGATGCGTTCACAGCGTTACCTTTACACCTTTTTCAAGAAACAGAGATGATCTTTTTCCATTTTCATTAGATCCTCTCGTACTCTGCTCTACGTCCTCTTCCTCTGTAGGTAACCGTACATCATGCCTCCAATCAACACCGATCCTCAAGCCATCGAGAGCGAACCAGAGGACGTTCGTGTCAAATGCATCTTCGATCCAGAAGATACTCATGGTTTTGTGTACACCGCCAATCTTGCCCGCATGCATCCGGCTCATGTCGAGTTAATCTCGTTTAACGTCCCTCGTGAAGACATTCAAACGATTGCATCTATGCTGATGTTTCTAGGAGGGCGTTTGCGCGATGGGCATTTGGTCAAAGGTGGTCAACTAGCTCAGCAGTGTGACATTACCTACTTGATTCTTGATGTCCCTCGAGATGTCAATGATGCCTTGATGCAGACTCACGCATGCCAATGCTGCGGGGCCGCAACGTTGTTGGTTGTAGCTCCGCTCGTCAGTATTCCCTTTTCTGTCACGTCGGGAGATATTACCCATGAATTTTCTGTCTCTGGTAAGCATTGCTACACTGTTAAGTTGTTGTGCAAGTACACAATGACGCTTCTCTCATCACTGCTCATTTTTGCAATGTTAAAGGCAAACTGGCATACCACGTGAAGAAGGAAAAGCTGACTACTCAGGGCAATGAGGAGGATAGGTTGATGTACAAGACCATCACTGACAAGTGGAATGAAAGCACTGTTGGCGGGATGGTTTTCCGTAACCTTTCAGGGGACTGGAGGGACGTCAATCCGTTGAACTACGAAATTGTCAAACTTTATGATGCCATGATCCATCCCGAATGGCACGTTGACTGGGATAATGCGCTCACTGAAGAAGAGATTGCCTTTGTTCGCGAGAACATGAGTGTGTTTGCCGATCTATACAAGCCTCTTGCATCTACTTTCTGATGTAACAAAGAAGACTGGGTTCTTTAAAGTTGCATTGGATGTCTCTCATTTCTTGAAAACAATGATACATGAACATGATATAGGATGAGACTGGCTCATCATTCATCAGAACAAACCAACTGAATAAATAACTAATTGAAATTATTACATATTCATAAGTGACTTCTTGACATTTAAGGCTAAGTGCAAAAGCCTGCTGAAACTACTGCCTCTATTCTGATGCAATTCTTATGTTGTTTGGATGAGTGGCGCTGAATACAATCATCTTCTGTTTCGTTTTCGGCTTATCTGCTTTCCTCTTGCTCACCAGAATAAATTTAGGTAGTATCAAAGGATTTCAACGTTGTTACCTTTACCGTCAAACATCACTCATTTCTCCTCCTCGGCCCTCCTCGGCCTTTGCTTTGCTCGTGCCTCTCGGCCTCCACCATCCCTTTTTCATCTCGACCTGAACCCTAACGATGCAATCTCTACTACACCCCACTCGCTCGCTCCTCAGACGCCGCCTTCAAACCTCTTACCTCTCCACAGCAGCAACAGCACAGCAAGAATTCCCATCCTACCTCCTAGCCTCCCCGCCCACCTCCATAACAACCTTCCCCACCGGCCTCCGCGTCGCCTCCGAGCACATCCTAGGCTCCAACACCGCCACCGTAGGCGTCTGGATCGATGCCGGCTCTCGCTACGAAACTCCACACAACAACGGGGCCGCTCACTTCCTCGAACACATGGCCTTCAAGGGAACACAGCGTCGAACTCAATACATGCTCGAAGTGGAAATTGAAAATATGGGCGGTCATTTGAATGCATATACCTCAAGAGAGCAGACTGTATACTTTGCCAAAGTGTTTGAGAAGGATGTACCGCGGGCTATGGACATTCTGGCCGATATACTGTTGAATTCCAATTTAGATCGCAGGGCCATCAATAGAGAACGGGATGTCATTCTACGCGAGATGAAGGAGGTGAATAAGAACCCCGAGGAATTGACTTTGGATCACTTGCATGCCACGGCATTCGCTGATTCGGGATTGGGACGGACTATATTGGGACCCGAGGAGAATATTAAAAAGTTGACGAGGGAGGATTTACGAGAGTATATCGAGACTCATTATTTGGCACCGCAAATGGTGATTGCTGGGGCGGGAGCTGTGGATCACGCCCAGCTTTGTGATTTGGCTAATTATTACTTTGGTGGGTTAAAGACCGAGTTGAACGAGGAGCAGAAGAAGAGTGATGCAGTTTGTTTGGATAAGGGAAAGTTTATTGGGAGTGATGTTAGGTTTCATTTTCGATCTGATACCATGGCACATATCTCATTGGCTTATGAAGGTTCATCGTGGACATCTGAGTATGCTTACCCTCTCATGATATTGCAAAATTTGCTCGGGTCGTATAATAGAGCTATGGCAGGAAAGGCTGACATGAGTAAACTATGCCACGATGTGGCCGCGCATGAATTGGCCAACAGCATCTCCACTTTTAACACTTGCTACAATGACACTGGATTGTTCGGCTTGTACTCAGTGGTGGAGAGTGACAAGGTTCATGACTTGATGACTTGTGTGACGCAAAATCTGGCAGAGTTGGCCCATCACATTACAGAGGAGGATGTAGAACGAGCCAAGATTGCATTGAAGGCAACGATGCTCATGGGATTAGATGGCAATACAAATGTTTGTGAGGATATAGGACGGCAGTTGTTGACGTATGGAAGGAGAATGACTCCTGCTGAGATATTTACCAGGATTGAGGAAATGACTGCCGATGATATCAGGGCTGCGGCTCACATGGTATTTCATAATAAGGATCATGCCATGGCGGCTGTTGGTGGATTGGACGGATTGCCCTCCTATGAGTGGATTCGCAGTAACTCATTTTGAGAGAAGGAGTTAAAGTAGTAAACTCTGCTAGCTTAAAATTGACGGTCTAGCAAAGAAGCAAGAAGCTCTTCGAATATTGAACTAATCTTACATTTTATATTTTTAGTGAGGCATTAAAAGCTTGCAAAGAATCTCCAACACATTCTTCTGAGTAGTAGCAGTGTCATAGTATTAGCCAGTAACAACCTCAGGTAGCATGATTTTTCCTCAGTTCTCCTGCTGCCAGTTTCCACCCCAGCTTTGTCCAGAGGGACCAGAGGAAGGCCAACCGCCCCCTCCTCCTCCGGCCCCAGACTCATTCTGGGAGGCACCCTGCAATCCGACAGGCTGCGTGTGGAAACCCTGCTGGACACGATTAGGTCCTTTGGGCTTGCCCTTTCCATCATTATCATTCTGGTAGCCGCCACCGGGATAAGGAGCACCGCCCTGCATACCATAGTGATCATTATTTCCACCGTAACCGCCACGCTGGAACTGATCTCCATGGCCACCATACTGTCCCTGGTAATTATTTCCATAAGGTCCTCCACCTCCATAGTTTCCACCCTGGTAGTTATTTCCATAGTTATTATGCCCACCCTGATGATTATTCCTGTTATTGTGACGATATCCTCCTCCACCCTTGGGGTAATGATTGTCCTTCATGTGAGAATGATTGGAGTCGTCCCCGTAATGTCTTCCGTCGTGTCCATAGGGAGCGCCGTAACCTCCACCAGACATGACTTGATGGTATCCAAATCCTCCTTGAACGCCGAATTGTTGACCTTGGCCGGCGTAACCGTATTGCATTCCAGCATAGGGGTGACCCATTTGATTGTATTGGCCGTACATGAAGGCTGGGTTGGGGTAACCTTGCATACCGGCAGGAATTTGATTCACGCCGGGGGGCATGTTGGGAGGCTGATTGCCCGATGGCAATTGCTGATCATTGGGGGTGCTGCCCTCGGGGGTTTGAATGAAGGGCGCTCCGGCTCCTTGTTGTAACGAAGGAGAAGTTCCAGCACGTTGATTCTGATTTGGGGCGCCCAAACTCGGCTTGGGTTGTTGCTGTCCCAAAGGACCACCGAGTGGGAATTGACCCGGAGGCATGGATCCAAATCCACCATTGGAAGTGTTCATATTGTACATTCCCATTCCACCATAGGCTCCATACTGATTCATGGGGTAATTACTGGTATTTGGATCACCAAAGCTCTGAGGCTGAGAATTCGATGGGGCAGTGACATCTTTAGGTTCGGTCTTTTCATCTTGGTTCAATGCAGGTTGATTCAAAGTAGTGTTTTCCAATTTATTCTCCAACTCGTGCACCAACATGGCTCCAGCCGGCATGGGTGGCATGGACAAACCAGGAGGAGGACGTGCTGGGCTAGCATGATTCGCAGCAGTGGGCAGTTCCTGAGCTGCTGGGACGGGAGCAGACTTCTCCTCTTTATCATTCCCAAAGCCACCAAATCCAAAGTCCAATTCATCATCGTCTTGATCGTCTCCATCCCAATGACCCATGTTTAATACGCTGGTCTTGGCAGCTTCCGGTTGAGATGGGGGCAAAGTCTCCTCAAGAACCGGTTGGATGGGCTGCACAGGCATAGGTACCTCTTGCTCCAATGGAGCTTCCATAACCAAAGCTTCGCTGGTGGGGGACATGCTTTCATTCATTTCGAGAGGTTCCCATCCCGAGGCATTTATGTTAGCTCCATTGACAGATGGAGGTAGGACTGCGTCCACAGACATGAAATTAGCTAAATCTGGTTGGACAGGTTGAGGAATGGGCAATTCAGGCTCTGGTTCAGGAATTGGAGCTTCTTCCACTGGTTCTTCGATCTCTTGCTCCAACTCTGGCTCAACCACTGGTTCTACAGGAGCAGGAGGGGAAGGCTTGACTGTCGCCGCTTGGATCAAATGAGCTGAGCCACGTGTAGCCCAAACGTTACCAGCCGGGGCAGCAGATTTTGGAGGCAACCCAGAAGGAGTTGGATCATTATTCGACGAGAGCATATTAACTTCCTCTGGAGCTGGAACAGGCTCAGGTTGAACATGAGCAGCAATAGACGGCACAGGAGTCGGCTCTAGAGCAGAAGGGGCAGGAATGGGCTGAGCTCTAGGCTGTCCCCACGCCCCCTTGGGAGCTGGAACACTGGTCACTGGAGCCGGTCCTCCCCCCGTCGGCTTCGGAGCCGCCGCAGGCTCAGGTGTCACCGCAGGAGCATTATCCGTCGGAGAAGCAGTGGGCCGAGCTCGATCTCTATCGAACCTCCCCCCACCCCCTCTCCCACCACGATCTCTCATACCCCGTCCATCACGACGTCTCGGAGGAGCAATGATGGGACGTGGATCATGCTTCTTTTCTACCCTCGGCTTGTCATTACTCTCCTTCGTTGTACCGCCGCCGCTGCCTCCTCCTGCAGCTCCTGCGGTCGGCGCCTTTTTCTTACCGGCACTAACCCACTCTTCCTCCACGACCTGCGGTTCCTCCCACCATTGCATGATTTGGGCTTGGATTTTGGTTTCATCCCCCTTGCATTGCTTTACAAGTGCGTCGAGGTCTTTTACTTTGTGGGGAGGACATGCTCCTCGGAACTACGCGTGTGATGTGCACAGATAAACAGAGGTTGGATTAGCAATGTGTAAAAACGGCAGGAGGCTGGGCAATAACAACTACGACAATGCAACCGTGGCAAATACTGTCGACGAGCAATCCCACTCACCTTGTCCGCTAATTTGCCATCTTTCTTTTTACCACCATTCGACTTCATTGTTTATATTTTTTGTACAAATGATATGAATTCAATGTAGATTTGAGCAGCTCCTCTTTTGCCTTTGTTGGGCTGATGTAGAAGTGCAGTTTGTTTGGATCTCGTGGGAGGCAAAGTTTATGGACAGCTGCAACTCGGGATTTGCAATGCGGCGTTACCGTGAAAATACCTTTGCGATTCTTTCCCTTCAAAAGATATCTAGAAAGAATGCCGGGTTGATGAAAATGACGACTAGATTTGTGAAGGTAGTGGGTTATGAGCTTAAATCTCAGGATGTGAGGAAAATCTTCAGAACGCGAGAAGGTGACCCGCTTTTTCCCACAAGCAAACAGCTCTATTGGATTACTGCACAGTTAGATATGCAAGTCATACTTTTCTATAGTTTTATTGAGTAAATGCAGCAGCAAACATTGCACTTCAAATTGAGTTGAAGCGCAGCTGCTGCAAGTAGGAAAATAGAACTCTGTTACCAAGTTTTGAATTACCACAACATAAATCAAAGATACGGTTGTGCAACTGTACAATACATCGTCTCCAAACGCAGTCAAACAACAGAGCTCAGTCTACAATTCTTTCCCTGGATCTTTATCATAAGGTGAAACAGCTGCACCCTTCTTTGTACTCTTTTTCTCATCCGAAGCATTCACATACATGCACAACAAGTATGTCCAAACCCCCGTGACAACCATGACTACCAAGCTGGCATAAAACTCTCCTTCTTCCTCCTTCACTTCCGGTACAGTGCCCATCAACTGTGACGACCAAGCCTCTACCTTTGCATCAAATTCTATACTACTCAGAAATCCCGTCAATACAGTCCCCACGGCCATGGCACTCAATCCCACCGGAGCATTGGATAACAAATTCGCCATATAGTTATCAGGCCAACCAAACACAAAGATGCATCCTAAAAAGTGTCCCACTGGAATATACAACATGTAAAATATTGCGTAGATTGTCGACGGGCTGTATCCCAAATGTTCAAAATGGAGAATGGAAAGGTTGTATCCCGTCATGAAGAGGGTTTGAGAGAAGAGTCCATTTGCAAAGAAGCGGATTGTTTGTGATATTTGATTCAGTGAACTTTTGCGATGTAGAGAAAGAGAAGAGACATTGATGGGTACTCTAAATTGCAAATATTGCAGGTAATTGCAAGGAAGTCGGCAACCATTAACTCCAGCGATCTTTTTTCCAAAACCAACACGGCTATAGCTGGATATTGTACCTTAGCTGCAGCGTACAGAAAGCATTTTCATGTGCAGCTATAGATATCCTGCCCTCCAACGAGTATCTACAAATAAACATCCATCGCCAATGTCGGTTACCTATCACCTATCGCCGTTCACAAATGCCAATTCTCGTCAATAGAACTTACTCATGGATCAATTTTGGTTGATTGGACGACGCCATTGTCGAGATGCCTTACTGTTTGATCTCTTTGCTAGAGAGAGGAGGTGCGGTTTGCGTTCTGGTAATGAGAGTTAAGAGTCGGGCCCGCCGCAAGAGGCGGGACGGGACATCGCCTCTCCCCCCTCGCCTTGCAAAACACGTCACTCCTCCACCAGGCTTAAAATTTAGTCTTAATATGAACACCAATCGACCTGAATTAACTTTGTTTTGTATGAATTTAATGCGTAGTAATGAACTCTGATCTTCTAATTGGAGAGCCGTCGAAATGGACAGATGAAGACACATCACACCCCCCCCCCCCACCTCCCACCTCTCGCTCCCACAAACATACCGACCTCATCATCTAACAGCGGAACGATATCGTAATACACACGTCCGTCGGCGCAATCAACTTGCAATTCAGCTTCTTGTCAGGCTTGGATGGGCTCTTGTAGCGCGTTGATTAGAAAACGAAAGAGCTGCTTGAACTTGTGCACATCATCAAAAACCCGAGCTGGACGGCATCTCATTTGCAGAATTGCACATCTATCTTGTGAACTGAAACTAAAACCATGACGGCAAAAGAATCATCTGCTGCCACGCCAGATGCGGTGACGTCTCGACAAGTGAAGCCAGTCATCCCTGCCTCATCCACAACAAGGATAACCGCTTCAACCATCGCATCCAAAGTCAACACATCAGGAGGTGCCCAAACACCCAGATCGGCGGCCGATTCGAACGCCATGCCACCCCCTCCACCCGGTTACCCCGTGCCCGCTCGTCCCGGATCAAGACCAGCAGCTTCAACCTCATCAGGCATAAAGGCGTCTCATTTACCACCCAATACAGCCAAACGACCCGTCACTACCATTGCCTCGTCCACTCGATATACGGATCCATCCTCAGCAATAACGGGACCTCAACCACAAATAACGACACCTGCACCACCTCCACAACAGCAGGGAGCCTCTCCACCATACCTATACGACCACAAATCACGACCTCAACTCCTCCGTCGTGGAAAGTGGACCACCGAAGAAGAAGAGTATGCCTCTCGTCTCATCCATCTTTTCAAGTCGGGACTTCTACCTCTCACGGATGGGACGACGCTGCGTAACTTTTTGAGTAAACTGTTGAATTGCGATCCCATGAGAATTAGTAAAAAGTTTGTGGGGAATAATTGTATTGGGAAACAAGTGTTTCGGAGGAGGGCTGCGGAGATGGGTAGGTTGGGAGAGGGGGAGATGAGAAGGAGTAGTTTGGAGTTGAGCGAGTGAGTTTATTGTGGCTGATTGTATAACATGTGCTTTTGATTGTGGCAATGTTTGCTGTTTGATGGGTGACCTTTCTAATGCATATGAAAACATTGCTCTACATTTCATCGCAGACTGGAACAAAGATTCTTGGACAGAGTAGCATCAACCAACAGGGTAAAACCACATACACATCCACCCCAAATCTCAACCTTCGGATCACCTCATTCCACGCACATCCGTCGTAACTACATTGAAGACGATCGAGACAGACCTCCCACTCCTCCATGGCTGAAACCTCCAAGTACATATGTCAGCAAACGACCACCTCGAAACAACATACCCCGAAAAAAGTTGAGAGTGGCACCTCCTGGCGTGTCGTATCAGCAGCCATTGGCACAACCGCTCGTAGCTCAACCAGCTACAGTGACATCTGCAAGGCCAACAGTCACAATAGCCAAATTAGATACAGAAAAGGCAATGAATGCAATCAGCAAGTCCACAAAAGACGAACCAATCAAACGATCGGAATCAGCATTGGAACAACTAGCACGAACTGCATCTGCAGCCAAATTCGTAGAAGATATAGTCAGCGGCGACCTAGGCGACATTCACATCAAAGGAGCCAAGCTTTCCAGCCTATCCTTGCAGGGCAGCTTCCAAGCATTGATGTCATTAGACATGGAATCAGTGGAGAATCTGGCGCAGCTCTCTTCTCTAAACATGAGCTCCGACGAATTGAACAAGCTGGCCGAAAGTCACAGAAAGGGAAGCGGCTTCAAAAGCTCCAGCCGTATGGAAAGCTTTATCAAAAATTTGAGCAATGCCAACCTAAAAACAGATAGTGCCGCGGCATTATCGAATCTGTTTTCCAATCTACAAAAGAACAGTATTGCAGATTTTGACGATGGAAAGTTTAAGCAGGTTGAATCTTCGACGGGATTGTCCAACCTGCGGGCTGTGAATGGGTTGACATCGTCGCATCATGATAGTATTGAGGACTTTTTGTCGTTGATGAAATCGGGAGATATCCCTCATGAAGATGCCAATATGTTAAATGTGCCTTTGCAGAAGGTAATGGGGTCAGGTTCATTGTCGTCCAAGTTGTCGCAGCATCAACTGCTCAAATTGGCTAGTAGAGCGTCTTTGGCGAAGTTGGCTTCAAAGAGTAACTTGTCAGAGAGCTTGTCTGATTTGGCTGCGGCTTGTAGTTCTGCGACCAGTGGGGGTTTGAAGAAGAGGAAACGCGGGGATGCTGCTTCTTAACGTGTGAGTAGGATCTGGTGTAGACATTCATTTAATTCGAGTATAACATGCATGTGAATAACAGTCGGTCGAGCATAGACTGGGAAATCTATTTCTTGATCGAGATAATAAACTGGCACTCCCAAATACGGCCCATGCTGATGTTTTCAACTTTAACAGTCAGGCCAAAGTATTCCTCGAGGTACTTGCGCAACAGCTTTTCCCCCTCACCGTCCAAGAACTTTAAACTTGTCTCCTCCTTGCAGAACGTTCCTGAATCCCCATGCGCCTTGATCAGCTCTAACTGATATTCTGCTGCCAGAGTTAGCATTTCATTCTCTATCTGATGGAAACGAAGGTCCTTTTGTGCGGGCTTTGTCAACTCCACGAAAGTCATGGTCCTCACACCACGATTTTCAGTATTCCGAGCAACGACACCGTAATAATGCAGTTCACGTTGGATCATGGTTTGAGGAACTGAAGGTGGCGAATCGATACTTCCATAACGAAGATAGTCAAGTACAAGTGCAAATTTGTCACCGTCTCGATCAATGAACAATGGCTTGCCTGGTTCGTTGTCCCAAGTATCAGAGATCGACTTTTCCAGCATTTTGGATCTTCCTCAATCAAAGCACGCGAGACCTCGAAGTGCTTGCCACCTACATTGAATTTGACTGTATCAACCATGGAAGAAATCGTTTTGTGGATAATAGTACGGATGATAGCACAGAAACACAGCGACGTGAAAATTTCCAAAGATAGAGGCTCAGCAGTGTTTAAGATTTCCAGTGAAGTCTTAACATAGATCAAGGCACTCATTGAATCCAAACTTCAACTACCATACTTTTTTACCAATATTTGAGAGTGTCACCACGAATCGATTACTAGTTAACCAATGATTCTTTTGCCAGTCATTTCAGAGTCGACACGCACACACAACTATTGTTTCAAACTCATTCGCTCCTTAACTCTCCCCCCAAAACGAATGATGATTTCAATGGCAATCTCCATCCTCAAAGAGCCTTCTTAACCTCTCCAAGTCCACTTTTCACAGAGCACAGATCCAATTCTCTCCTAAGAGTAGCGCACGCAGCCCATTCCTTGGGATTGTCACTGAGGCACTGTTTCACAGCCTCAAATTGAGTCAGGCAGCTGGACTGGATCCCTTTGTAGACATCAGCAGAGCAGCTTTCAACCTTAAAGAGACAGACATGCATTATCAGTACATGGAATCGATGTTATGAGATAAGTATTTAAAAGAACTTACAGCGTCTCTCTCCTTAGTCATCTTGCCCGGGTGGACCTTTAGTCTTTTCATGTCAGTGAATTTGGCATAAGCTTCGGCACAGCACAAGTTGAATGGCTTCATTCAGTAACATTGAAAAGGAGGTTAGATTACTTGTTTTGATGAGTTAATATGCACTTCGATGATGTACTCACAGTGGAAGCAGCATTTAGCTCCATAGAATCAAGAAGCACCCTGTTATCAGTGGCTGTCACCTTATGCCATCAACATTAGTTATAGCAGATTGTTAGATGCTAAATTGCATAGTTGCTTGGATGATCACCCCCCTAAAGATATAACTCACCATCACTTTTGTATCTAAATCAAGGACATCTCCCTTGAATGCAATTTCGGATCCATCAGGCGCAGACATGATGTTGATGTATTAAGCAAGGAAGGAACTGGGGATAAAAGACACAAGTGAACATAGACGTGAGCTATGTAGTCGATGGCACTCATATACACAGAAGAAGAGCGACACGCAATATACAATTCAATAGAAAGCAACGAACATCTCGCAGGAACGAGAAGCACACCGCAGAAGAGGAGCGACTTGTGGAAATCGCCACACGCATAATCCTCGCAAGTGAAAGTTGGAGCCGATCCAGACAATGGAGAAGAATCTACTCTCACCTGAAAGATGGAAGAGGGAGAGGCTTGCCGTTATGGCTGGTTTGATGGTAGCTTGCTGCTTGAAGCGGGGGATGAGGGAGGTTGAGGGTGTGGCGGGTCGGCGGGTCGTATGCGGGTGGCGGGACGTCTACAAAAACTCTCAAACTCACGACTCACGCACGTAGCACAAGAAATGAAAATGCGAAGAAAGCCGACGATGCGATGAATCAAGAGGCAGAGAGTGAGTGCCGAAAGAGATTCATTTCACAAGAGACGACCCGCCCAGCGGCCCTATCCCCATCACAGATAACCATATTCCACTGCCTGCTAATCAGTTCGTCGTTCCACGCGTGTGAAGATTGATCTTACAGATGACACACAATAACTTGCTCAATACCAATACAATGCAGAAATCGAAGGGCAGTGATGGCGATGGCAACGCAACCGTGCCAAGCAATGTGTACTTACTCGTGAGTTTCAACTCTACTGTTATACCAATCACTTTATGCACTATACATCAATACCTCAATGACAACTCTCTCTTAAGAATGTGGCATTCTACTCTTTCGCCATCTTCGCCTTATTCCAAATGTTCGTAGCCGTCTCCATCGCACGTTCTCAAGCCATGCTGGCCGATTCGTGCGCCATGGTTATAGACTCGTTAACCTATCTTTTCAACTCGTGGGCTGAAAGGATAAAGAATAGATCATTGGCAAACAGCGACGAGGAGATTTTGGACGAGAGGGAGAAGGAACTTAGGAGGTTAGAGAGAACGAGACAAAGATTATTGCTGGAGATAGCCCCGCCATTGTGCAGTGTGCTGACCTTGATTGGATTAACTATCAGTGTTAGTAAAGAGGCAGCGGATACATTGATCGGGGGGAACTTTTTAGAAGAAGAGGAAAGCACTGCGGAAGCATCCGCGGAAGAAGATCCAAATATAGGAATTATGTTCTTTTTCTCGGGATTGAATTTAGCATTGGATATTTTGAATGTAACATGTTTTGCAAGGGCAAGACATGCTTTTGGATTTGCAGTAATTGATGAGGACAGGCATCGTTACATGCTTGCGTATGATGGATCTTTGCACAATGTCTATGCAGATAGTCTTAAATCTCGCTCTGAGATCGATCTGAAGGGTCTTGATGAGGAGGAAAATATCAACGTAAATCGGGGGCAAAATTACTCAAGCATAGCAGAAGAAATAGAGGGGGCGAATCTCCATGTCGAAAAGGAGAGAAATGGAATTCAAGAGGTCAATTTAAACATGTGTTCAGCTTACACAGTAAGTTGCTGCATCAGTTGGATTATGGTTGGATATCAATGAAAGGTTGACAAGCACCATCCTTACTACTTGTTTGCCTCTTCTTCCATTCACTTTCACAGCATGTATTTGCAGATACACTCCGAAGCACAGCCGTTCTATTGGCGGCAGGCATCTCGTACACATTTAATATTGGTGCACCTGCAACAGTAGACGCGGTGGCAGCATTAGCGGTCAGTATAATCATTCTGATGAGTTTAGGACCGCTGTTGAGAGGTATATTTCATGCATGGAGCCAATACAGACGGTTGTCACTAATGAAAGAACACATGGGCCAGGCTTAGTCCGAAAAAAACATTAGTCAAGCTTGGCAATTGAAGTCCAATGCTAAAGGATAACGATAAAACAGCCCAGACAAACAGGTGCACAGGATCAATGCTACAGAGACAAGGGCATTAAACACAACTTAAAACTGGGTTCAATGTATTTTACTGAAGCCCAAGCTCTTTGAGTTCTTTGCTTATTATCGATTGTGCTCGGTGGGTTTGATTGTTGAGTGCATAGTCCTTTTGTTTTCCCTAGCTTTTAATACCTAATACTGAATAAAGGCAGCTAAAGTTGAAGCCATGTCACATGCCAATAGCCTCAATAAGACTTGCCATTCCTCAGTTTTTTAAGGCAATCAAATACAGTTGACAGTAGCTTTTGGTCTTGATGTTTTGGTTGCTTAGGTGTTGCAACACAAACATGATTGCTGCATAGAAGGAATTTCTCGTCTGACATTTCAAGGTCTCTCAAGGGATCAACACCATTCACAATCTCAGGTGCCAGCAGAAGTGGAAGTATGTGAAAGATTGGAGATCCTGTCAAGTATCAGGGAAAGCCATTCTATTGCTAAAAAATGCTCACAAAGCCATATACACGTAGCAGATTACTCTGTGCATCATGCATCACTTTCAAAACTCATCTATACTTTCTGACACAGTTTCTGCCCCAAGCCTAAGAATTACTAAGAAGCAACCTCAAGGTATGCTTTTAAGCAAGACCACCTGCAGTTTGGTGATTGCATGGACTGTGCCCTATCCCTAGTGAGTTCTGATTTAAGATATCTTAAATCATTAAATTTGATGTAACAAATCTTGCATGATTTTTAGCTAGTGTTAGCTAGAAAAACTGCGCGACTAACTGTACGATTGACTTCATCTTTACCCCAAAATCCAACCAATGTATTCGGTATTGTACAATTGAGTTGAAAACACCAAGACACACTGAAAGTAAGATGCTATGAATTAAATTTGGCTCAAAATGATGCAAGATATCTTACACCATCCTCAAAAACTCCTCAAAACTCACTAGGGATATAGAGAAGTGACAATGACAACGTCAGCACGTAGCTCTACAAAATATCATGGTAAGAACTGCTGCAGAACCATCTACATCAACGATGCAACTGGCTATATCTTTGCCTAGCACCAGACACCAATAAGCCAAGAAGGTCAGTGTTTACAGATCAAGGTGTACCACTCCAATAATAGTCTCTTCGGCTCAAAGGATTTTTTGATCAACTGTGAGCAACAGAAGTAGGAGGTGACCATTTATTAGATGCTGATCCTACGTCCCAAAATGGCATGATTGCCAAACATGCAATTGATACAATTTGTGAATGGCAAGTTGTAGCATGATAAATGCCTCCTTACATCTGGTAGTACTTTTTGTTCCAGGCCTGTTTCTGGGAAAGACCACCTAGAACTTAAATTCAACATCAACAATGCATATTCTCACAGCTGGGGGACACAGGTCCTACCAGGATGGCTTCTCTATCTCTATTGCATTTATCCTTTATGCACCCCTTTGAGTCACCATCTACGTGAACTAATACAAAGCCTTATTGAGAACTTGCAAAAATTTTGATGCCGGCATCTGGCCATGTCAGTTCAACAGCTCTATGTAGATCTCCACAGAGGAATAGTCCAGTTGATGTTGTCCAAGTTTGAAGTTAGAGGTTAGGGAGTTGGCTGTATGAGTATGAGCTAGTTTGGTTGACAAGGATCTTGGTTGAAGGGGCAGGGTTATCCAGTTTTGTGCATTACTTGCTCCATTCAAACCTTTTGGATCAATTTTGGGTGGCATTGGGGATGGGAGAATATGGTACATGGAGTTAGGTGAAAAAAGAGGTGTTTGAGTCAGAAGACTTCTATATTAATGGGTATGCCATCTATCTTTCATTGGATGGTCTCTTCAGGAGTTTGGTTGTGAGATGTTATGAGAGAGTGTACACTAGCAATTCTTGCTTAAAAGGTAGGTAAGGTAAATGGTAGGTAGGAGGCAGGTTCACTCTTTCAGGCTAAGCTCGATTCCCCTCTTGGTCTGAATCTATTAATTTCTGACCAATTGTCCTCACCTCTCTCACCATCAAAGTAATGTAGCTAATTGAAACCTTATACGTACATTTTGCCGATACTATCTAGTAAAAGTACACAATTGGATGACTGCAAGACAGGCAACTTTTGACTAACGTTTAAAAAGTAGTTAGTTGGTCGTTACTTACAGTCGTTAGGAGGTCATGAGAATAGTC
>JALLPI010000372.1:0-21622 GCA_036939935.1 Cyclotella atomus | reverse complement strand
GCACCGGGCAACACGCTTAAGTGCCCTTGGCCGACGCCATCTTCGACTATCTAACCAACAATGAGTTCCGCTCAGTTACGAAGTACCAGCCCACCTTTATCAATTATTACGTAGATAGCTCTTAACAGTACACGTAGCGACCCCTCCACCAGCTCCACACAATCTCACGTCAAAAATCAAAGCGACCATGGCCGTCCATAGCGGCAATATCTTCTCTTGCCGCTCTATACAAACCATCAGACTGCCTCCGCTCTACTTCTATCCCTTCAGCGCATCATCTAAACGTGCTTCTATTGTCAACGCAACCCTTCTTCGTCACACATCACCCTCACGACATCCCACACAAGCGACATCAACTGTTTGTGAGGCTGCACCCTCCTGCCAATGAATTGAGGGCAGCTTCACCTTCCACAAGTCTCCGTATTCATTGCAATAGGTTTCTCGAGTGGGGGAATGCTTTTGGAACGAAGAAAAGGTGAGCATTATTGGCATAGATGTGTCATTTTGCTCAAATGAATTGTGCCGCACCTCGCCTGACCTTTCATAGAGAGCAAAGGCCGCGTGGCTAAAGTTAGAGCTCATGGTTGATTGGCATTGGAAATGGCTTTGTTGTGGTTGTTTGCAATGGCTCGAGAGGGTCAGTTTTGAGCTTGAGCCTGCAAACAGATTAAATCTCTTTCAGAGATGAGAGTGATAGATAACAAGAAAAAAAATAAGAGCTCCGATTAGGCCTACTTCCAACGTGCAAACTACACCCCCAAGCTAGAGTTCTCTCAAGAACTCAATGACAAAGCACTCTCTCTGGTGGGGGGACCATTGATGGCCTCCAAGCCGAGGGAGCCCAATGCAAAGTCAGAACGGACATTTTAAAAATAACTCACAGCGCAGTCAATTATCTACAACTTCATTGTTCAAAGGTGTGTATTGTAATCTACGAGAGGAGATCTACAATACTACCTACTAAGAAATCTACTGGGAGAGGTGATTACGGAGAGAACGAGCTCCAAAGAAGGGTTATTTATTTTATTTATTCGAATTTTTATTAGTGTTGCCCCCCATAACTGATTGCTTGTGGAACAAAAGATGGACGTGAACATTATGTTCGCCGATGGCAATGCTGTTATACAGTTGGATCCAATAGATGAGGCATGTAACGCTATGGAGCTTGGCAAGTCCAGCAGCACCGACGACGAAGAACTTACCAAAGCAATCTTCCAGGTTCAAAGTACATTGCTGGATCATCGACCACTGTACTTGCAAATCTCGAAGTACGAGTTTGCAGCTCTACTTCTCAAAGCGTTAGGACCCGATAAACTCACCTCTTCAGTTGTTGATGATTTGTTTGCTGAGATTGACATAGAGAATGATGGGCTGCTCAGTATCGAGGAGCTAGCCAAGTATATGATCAAGGTAGAACAGCGAAATAGAAATCATCAATACTGGTTCTTCTACCATCGATTGGTCCGTGCTCCTCTGTTGGGACCATTGGCGATCATCTTTGCAAATTCTCTAGCTATTGCAAAGAATTGTTTTATTCGATTCAACGTTGAAAACCATGATGTACTCAATACTGTTGTAGCTGTTGCGACTCGGCTCGGATGTTGGCTCGCCTTGACTGCCTCTCTCTTATTTTTATGGGGTGCATTGCATTCTATATTTCAACAACTGAAATATGCTAAGTACCACAAAATCTCTACAAGAGTAAGAGTGTTCCTGATGTAGATCATGACTATCGGCCAGGTTAGTTTAATAATGCTTTGCTTGATGCCTCGTTCGCATCATTTTGCCGTTGTACTCAAGTTGTTCACGTGTTGCTACAAAGGTGATCAATAATCTTCGTATGCTAGGAAGTATTGCATTTGTCAAAGGACACTTACTAGCTGGAGGACTGTGTTATTTTGCTGGTGGAATACTCTCAGTGAGTAACAAATCTGTACCGACATCATTTCTCAAGTCTAGGTTGTTGTCTAAACTCGATTATAGTTTCCAGCATTGTACAGATCTCCATTGGCAGAGATTAGACCGAAACGAGAGCTGCTTTCTAAGCTGCAAGATGCGATGATAGAGTTGTTCCAGACGAGGAGTTGGAAACTGGCACTCTTCCAGTGGATTGTTGTTCAACAGGTTCTAATATAAGTGATGTTGCTTCGAGAAACGAAGAAGAAGCTCCATCAAGTCAGAAGGCACCATACTTGGATCTACAAAAGAGGTTACGATCTGATTCTAATGCAATTTTCGTAGTCAATGATGTACACATCAAGACCGTTGATTTCCCTGCGAAAACCCGTCACAGAAGAGCCCCAACATGTCATGCTTTCAATATGAAGTCTTCCATCACCCTTGAAACCGAAGATACTGATTCTCTCACTGATTCTGAATGCTCCATTGCTGACGACAAATTGGTATTGGTCATTGGAAGTGGAAGAGATCTTCCTCTGAAAGCTCTGAAGCAACCGAAGGAAAGATGCATTGTTATGACGCTTTTGTATCATTCAGCAGAAATGAACCTAGTCTTGAAGCTTCCTTCCGTATCATCAGAAGTATAAGCAAGTCAAACTTGATCGATGTTTCCCACAGACAGATTGATGTCACTAGTGTCTGTCAATTAATATCAAAGAAAGCCATGAAGGAGCTGATGAAGGTAGCGTTTCGTCCGCTCTTCAAAATGCCGTCATTGTACCTTTCGATTCTACACACAACAGCAGGCTTCATGCTAACAATTGGAGCGCTTGATCTTGGGATATCTCCGTGGAATTCAGATCTTCTACTTCATAGGCTCGGCAGTGTATTTGTCAGGTTCTACATGCATCTTGTGTTTAGCTTGGATGAAGGTCAGAGACGAATGAAAACTACTGCAAGGGAGCTGTATGGCACTTCACGCAATGACGTATCCCGAAGATGACAATCTTTTGTCTCCAACAATTGGAAGTAAGAATGATTAGCAGAGAGAGACAATGAGTCATCAGATTAGATGCTGTCAAGTAATAGTAGAGTAGGTAGATGGTTCACAACATAGTCATCAGATTAAGCAATATGCAAGAAGTTGATGATTACAGTCGATGCCCATCGCGTTAACTCGCTGTTCATCACATTCAACTGACCTACAACTCAGTATTATTAGCTTAAGTAGATTCTCTTGAGTTGCACTAGCCAATCTGCTAAAATCCTTTGACAACGCACATTGTTTGCATTCATATTATACGGTCTCAACCCATTCATTGCATCTACCCCAAATGTCAATCAAGATATCTAACCCCTGACAGGAACTCCAGCCTTCTTCTCCTTAACATAAGCAAAGTTTTCAGACACCTTGTTCCAATTCACAACGTTCCACCAGTTGCTCACATACTCTGGCCTCCTATTTTGATACTTGAGATAATAAGCATGTTCCCACACATCCAAGCCAAGGATAGGGAACATGACTTCATCAGCCACACCCTTCATCAACGGATTGTCCTGGTTGGGTGTACCCACGAGCTTAAGTTCGTCACCGGCTTGGTTTACGCAGACCCATACCCAGCCAGATCCAAAGAGAGCTCCGGGAGCGGCGCGGGCCTCGAATGCGGCTTTCATTTCGTCCATGGAGCCAAAGGATTTGTTGATCATGGCTTCTAGCTCGGAGGATGGTTTGGTCTTCTTCGCCTTTTTTGAGAGATATCAAGTAATTTGGCTGAGGCATGATGCATGTTTGAATGTGACAAACTTCTGGAGGCTTCTACTTACCTCATCAGGTGGGGCCATTTCATCCCAGAAGAACTGTTTCAAAAGAAGGGTGCATTGATTGTGAAATGTGAGATACAATAGACATCATATGACGTTCGCACTTCGCTGCTGCTAGCAGTGTTACTCAAACAAGATTATAAGTGATAGAACTCACAGCATGGTTGTAATGTCCTCCCCCATTGTTACGAACAGCAGGTCCCTGGATGAAATACGGCATTAGTCAGAAAGGAGTACATATAATCAACATTTTGGGTCTACTGTGCTGTCAGGCTTAAGAAGCAGCAACTCTTAAACTTACAGCCTCAAGAGCATTCAATTGAAGCTCAAGAATATCAACTTCGGGCTTGCCCTCGGTGGCCTTGTTGATGTTGGCAACTATTTATATCAAAGAGATTAAGCACAAGTTAACATTGACACTGATCGTAGAATGTAGCAGATATCTATAGATGATATCTTACCATAAGTGGCTGTCGTACAAAAGAAAGAAACAAATTCAGTGAGCAAACATATGCTAAACATTAAACATACTATATAACCACAATGGATCAAGACATTTCACTCACCATGGTGCTTATCATGATGAATCTTCATAGTAGGAGCATCAATATACGGTTCAAGAGCCTCAAACGGGTAATTCAAATCAGGCACAGAATAGGCGTTGGCAATGGTGGGAACGGCGATGGAGGTTGCCAGTCCAGCTGTTTTTTGGAGGAGTTCACGGCGGGTATTTCCTCCTTCTGTAATTATGTCGTCATGATGAAAAACGTGAGCGATGTGAGAGTCATGGGAGTGGTTCGCAAGATGATGTTGCCTAAATTGATGGGGCAAAAAGTATGTGGGCGAACTTACGAGCCTTCATATCCAAGGAGAAAGCAGAGGCCGATCCTACAAGGATGGCGGATAGAGCGAGGGAGAGCTTGGCCATGGTTGCTGTTGTTAGCGGCGGCTTCGTTTTGTATTGCTGGGTGCTGATTTGCTTTGCTGCTTGGCGGTGTTGGCTGACGTTCGCATGATGGAAAAAGATTGGTAGGCTCTGTCCAAAAATTATTGGACACCCTTGATTCCTACGTTCTAAAAGGACACAAATATCCAAAATATTGTCGTGTATGACGACTAATTCGTCCACGATGTTAGCCGACTCAAACATCACTTCTCCAGTCTCCAGCACCTATCATTCAGTCTCCATTCTGTGTAACGATAGAGGCCCACCTCTCAATGAGCAGCAGTTAGATGCAGACAAAGGCCTCCTCGATGCTCTCATGTCAATGTAAGCCTTTTCAGTAATTTCGACACCAATTATCAGTGTCGCCTGCCACAGACTCGAAAATCACCAGAGTTACGTCAAATTTTGTCATCCCTCCAACCGTGGGTATCTAATAATGCACAAGCCAATTCTCTGGAAAACCAATTAGATAATCTCAAAAGTACATCAAAGTTGAGCTCTCTATGGGTTCCTTTGACTGGAAACTGAGATTTTGTCTTGACGTCATCGTTCATGTCTGACCTTTGCTTCTTATGAATTATGGGTGTAAGGTCCTATTCTGATACGAACATTTTTCTTTCTGTCGTTTTGTTTGTAGGTGATTTACAGACAAACCCATCTTAGTTCTCAGTAGGTGGATATAGTAGATAGTGTTATAATGAAAGGGTCGAAATCAAGCAATCAGGAAATCAAGACCAAACCAAACATTCTTATAATCCTAGCCGATGATTTAGGATTCAGTGACATTGGATGCTTTGGCTCTGAAATCTCCACACCAAACATTGACTCATTGGCCCAAAATACCTCCAACACCAAGGGTATGCGCTTCTCCCAAATGTACAACTGTGCACGATGTTGTCCATCACGTGCCTCCCTCTTGACTGGCGTGTATCCACATCAAGCTGGGATTGGACATATGGTGTATGATGCAGGTGTTGGACCGGAGTATCAAGGGTATTTACGAAAGGATGTAGCCACGATTGCTGAATTGATGAACAGTGGGGGATACAAGACGTACATGAGTGGTAAATGGCATGTTGGGGGAGAGTATCCTCCTGATGCTAGCCATGTGAGTAAAGCTAGAGACGATTACATTCCTCTCCTGCAATCTTCTTACTGGTTCTTCTTAATGAATACTTCAACTCGGTTGATTGGACCCATCATGTTGATGAATTTGTCAACAGGAATGGATACAAAGCACAATGGGAGATGAAACGCATCCAATACCAACACAACGTGGGTTCGACGAATTCTATGGTACTTTAGGAGGCGGTGGCAGCTATTACCAACCTCCATCCTTGGTTCGCAATGAAAAAGTCATAAAAGATACGATGCCAGACGGATTTTACTATACAGATGCAATCAATGATGAGGCATGTAGAATGATTGAAAGTGCATGTGCTGCAGATGATGGGAGGCCGTTCTTTTTATATGTGGCGCATGTTGCACCTCATTGGCCTTTGCACGCACCTCAGGGTGAGTCTGTGAGGATATGTTCAATTTGTCGGAGAGCTCGTTTGCAATGACTTGAGCACTCTCAATGTTTGTAGAACAGATTGAAAAGTACAAAGACACATACATGAAAGGATGGGATCTAATCCGCACAGAGCGACATCAAAGACTGATTGACCAAAAGCTAATCAATCCAGACTGGCCTTGTTCACCTCGGGACGAGCATTCACCTCCTTGGAATGAAGTTCTTGACAAAGAATGGGAAGGTGAGTAAGTGTAATGTAGGAATATATCATTATACATTCAAGTATTCATATTCTTTGTTTTCCACGTTCCGTGTTGAAAAACAAAAGCTTCACGTATGGCAACTTACGCAGCTCAAATCTCAGTCATGGATGAAGGTATAGGATGTATTATTGATACATTGCGCAGAACTGATAGCTTTGACAATACTGTCATTTTGTTCTTGAGTGACAACGGTGGGTGTGGTGAGCAAACAATGTGACTCTTCATGTCATTGTTGAGGAGACTATAACATTTACATTGTGTATCTTCAGCTGAATATCTGAAAGAAAATGGCGAAGAAGGTAACTGGCCCGAGTTTTACGGTGGTCTGACTCGCGACGGTAGAAAAATAAGAGTGGGCAATCTCAAAGAGCTGCAGCCGGGAGGCGAAGACACTTTCATGAGTTATGACTTGCCATGGGCGAATGCCAGCAATGCTCCATTCCGACTGTTTAAATCTTGGGTTCATGAAGGTGGCATTGCTACACCTTTTATTGTACATTGGCCTTCTGCAATGACATCATTGACAGATGGTGGTGTTGGTGAAATATGCCATAATCCTTGGATTCTGATGGATATAGTTGCAACTTGTTGCGAACTTGGTTGTATTCCTAGTCATGATAAATTGGAAGGAGAGAGCTTTCTTCCGCTTCTTCAAGGTAAGAATGTGTTGAAATTGATTCATATTGCACAATTACGTCGTACTTACAAACACATCACATCGAATAGGCCAAGCTACAGAACGCAAGCGACCGATATTCTGGGAGCATCAGGGTAACTGCGCAGTGAGGATAGGACATTGGAAAGCTGTATACAGAAGATGCGAGGCTGAACAAATAGGCTGGGAGTTATATGATATGAATCAAGATAGAACAGAGCTGAACAACTTGGCATTGCAGTACCGAGACAAGGTGAGGGAAATGATTCAGATGTGGAATATCTGGGCGCAACGTTGTGGTGTGAAACATTGGCCTCTAAATCCAATCCCTGATGGAGAGAAGGATTGGTCAAATCTACCATGGCTGTGGTGAGCAATATGATGCGACTTTACAATGACAACGAACTGTACATTCTCGTCATTGCACAAGAAGTTGCGCTCATGTATCTAATGTTGCAAGGCTGAGTGTTGGGACGAAACAAATCACTTTGCCAATGTAATATTCAGAAACCAACAACTTCATTTGGCTGCGGCAGTCTCAAATCTTCCATCATGCAAAGGCTGTTTGACTAACTCAAAATGGGGTTAGACCTAATGACATTGGAGTCATGGAGTCCTTTTTCGGAAGCCAGATCCTCTTTTCCTTTCCGGATTCCCAAAATTTAGTATCTTCAACCTTTAATGATCTATATAAACAAAACGAGACTTTAGAGGTACTGAATATTTCAAGCCAATACCCATCCAATCTATTGGCGCGATGATAGACTCCGTGATTAAATCCCACATCCACAAAGATTGCGCGGGCTAAGGAACACCATTGCCAAAATTTGCATCAACAAAAACCGAACCGTCATCTATCACACACGAACCATAACCACGAGCTTGAAACGTGTTCATAATAGACACAAAAGGCATTATAAAGCAATTTAGACACACCAATCACAATTATACAGACAATGAAGTTCCAAAGCATCATCGTAGCAGCAGCTCTCCTATCCAGCGTAGATGCCAGTCCTCGTCGTTTGCGAAAGGGTGAATTGCGTCGTGTACAAGAGGTGGAGCCCGTGCCCAAGGGCGAGGATTACATTGAAGTTGGTGCTGAGGCAGAGGCAGAAGCGGTCGTTGTGAAAGCAAAGACTGAGAAGAGTATGAGCGTGAATGGCAGCAGGATTGTGGATGCCAAGGCTGGTGAGTAATGTGAATTTTGATTGGGGTCGCCTTGTGATTTGTGTGCCTAAGCGCTCATTTTATGCTGCTTCAATCACCTGACCTCGGCACAGAAAAAGTACACAGCATGAACGATTTGATCGAAGGGGGATCCATGCGTACAGTAAAAACCAAGGCAGAGAAGACTGGCGGTGGTTCTATGGGTCTCGTAGAGGAAGCTTCAGTGAAAGCCAAGGCTGGTGAGTTTTAGCTCTGTAGATTTGCGTACTCAGTTTATAACGTGATTTGCAAGTTCTAACGAATCACTTGTATGTGCTCTTTGTTACAGAGAAAACCGCAACAGATGGCGGATCCATGCGTACCGTAGACGCGAAGGCTCAAAAGTCAATGCCTCTTGTTGAAGCAGGATCGGTGAAAGCCAAGACAGAAAAGACTGGCGGAGGTTCCATGCGTATGGTCGATGGATCTATGAAAGCCAAGGCTGGTGAGTTTTAGCTCTGTAGATTTGCGTACCCTAACCCTAACTTGATTTGCAGTTCTGATGCATCACTTGTATGTGCTCTTTGTTGCAGAGAAAACCGCAGCAGATGGCGGATCCATGCGTACCGTAGACGCGAAGGCTCAAAAGTCAATGCCTCTNAAAGCCAAGGCTGAAAAGACTGGTGGGGGTTCCATGCGTATGGTGGATGGGTCTATGAAAGCCAAGGCTGGTGAGTCCTCTTATTATTAACACACTATACGTGTAACGAGTGTTAACTAACTATGTATGATGGCTCACAGAGAAAACAGGGGGAGGCTCCATGCGCACTATGGATGCCAAGGCTCAAAAATCAATGCCTCTCGTTGAAGAAGGTTCGATGAAAGCCAAGGCTGAAAAGACTGGTGGGGGTTCCATGCGTATGGTGGATGGGTCTATGAAAGCCAAGGCTGGTATGTGAAGCCTCTAATGACATATAAGGTTGCCATGTTCTCTAGTGTACCCAGCTGACCCATTTCCTTGTTTATCTCCTTGAACAGAGAAAACTCCTGCTGGTGGTTCTATGTTACTTGCAGATGCCAAAGCTGAAAAGACTGGTGGCTCCATGAGACTGGTTGATGGTTCAATGAAAGCCAAGTCCGGTGAGTTGCATTCACCTTTCCTGATCAGATTTTTTAATATACTAATTGACTGATGTGTTATGTGATTGGTCACTGCAGAGAAAGAGACTCGGTACCAATTATTTTCCAAGGCCAGCCTTTAGTTTCTGCGGACGGCATTAGAGCAATACTTCATTTTTAGATGTTCAGATAAAATGTATGTCGGCTTGGGCTAGTAGCTATTGGGATAGGAAGATGATTTCGGATGTGCAGAATTAGTCTGAATTGTATGCTTGCCCGAACTATTTCCCTTGCGTGTTTATTGACGAGTTGATTAGGATTATGAATAGATATGATCAAACCCTTAAAAGCATCGTTATGGTTGCCTATGCGAATCGGCACTCGTCATACTTCTAATAGATTTCATGATAAGTATCCCATCCATCCGGTAACTCACGGAATTGATAGATTGATTCGGCATGTTTCCTGGGTTACCAAAGAACACGTTAGCTTGCACAGGTCGAGACATCATGCACAGAAATGACCTGCCATCCTTCCTTTTTCATATGAATATAAATCCTCATCATAGAATACTTATGCTTACCACAAGGTTCAAACAAATGCAATTACAACAATTAACTCCGATCACATAAGGCAGCTCAATTTCGATTCGGCCTCAGGAGACTAGGGTCGGATGGAAGACCTAACGGAGTCGTCAAGTTCAGTCCTTCGACACGTTTCACTTGGTATTCCTTGATGATGGACTTGAGCTTAAATATGGTAACAAAATTCACAATCATATCGAACTCTAGCTCCTCTTCTTCATTACAAAGTGCAGTTAGACTGTCGCGGTCGGCTTCAGATATCAAATAGGCACGGGATGAGTCAAGCTCAGCAATTTCAACAGCTCTATCACCATTGACATCCACAAAGTCGAAGAACTTGGCGACTAGATCACGGATAGCTGGCATGTACTTGCTGATCTTGGCAAATGCAATGAACTCGTCTGAGTCGATATCTCCACTTCCATCCAAATCCAACAATTGAAAGGCACCTAACGCAAACTCAAGGCCGACTTCATCCTTCAACCCGACAGATCTGAGAAAAGATTCGAATGCACACTTAGAAATCTTGTGCTCTTTGCTTTTGTCAATGTAGTTGAACATGCGATAGTAAGCTGCCTTGTCATCAACCGTCACACTACTCTTCAGCCCAATGCTCATGCTGAGCGTTTGCCGCATGCTTTGCATTCTAGACACAGGCACGTCTTTCGTTTCTTCAGCTGGCCCTTTGGAACATATTAAACATCGGAGGCACCCACGCCCTACCTCTTCTCCATGAATTTCATCATCATATTCCTTCAGAACACTGCTCATCCTTTTTGTACCACTGTCGAAACTAGCCAATGATTTCCATGACTTTTTACGAACACCTTGGTACGACGACGATCGGAGAGCCCCAAAAAGCAATTCGAAACCTGCTGACAACTTCCTCACTCTCGACAGATGATCTTCGGGGGTTGTCATGCTACTGAGAGGCACGGATATGACATTTGACGTTGTTCCTTGAATGACAACAAAAGCCAGCGCGGCTAAACAAAATGGAAGAGTCATAAAAGGAAGGCCATATATGCTCAAAATGAAGACGGTCAGCACACTCGCCACTATCCCAATAACCACCGATCCAAATGACGGACGTAAAACATGACCATTGCAGTTAAGATAAGGCTTGAGTTGAACCATACATGCCATTTTCGATAGCCCCAGCATCTTCTCCAACTAACGCAGCGACGCCTGCTCCAACCAAACTGCCCACAAAAGCAGCAACTGCTGAAATCCTAGAACAAACCATAATGCCAGCAAGAACTAATACTCCTGAAATGATGTTGTTCGCGAGGAAAACTTGACCTACTCCTCGGATGGACCCAGCAAAGAAAGCCTTGGCCGTAAGGTTCGCGGCTGCAGCAGATGCAACAGGTTCTTCATCCACGTGATTTTGAGTGATTTGCTTCATTGCCATTAAGAAGGCCAACGTACTTATGTTGAAAGGCAAAGTAAATGGAGGCGTCTGATGTTGTGGAAAGAAGTTTCATGAGTACTTCCAATATATATTGCAAAGAGTGATATCAAGCAATGTCACAAACTAACCTTGTATGGACTCAAAATCTTTCCAAGCATCACAAACAGCACACTAGAAAAGTAAGAAGTGTATCCTAAATGCATACTACCGGCGGCATCAAAGGTTAATATGGCCAATTCAACAAGGAAGGAGTTGTAGCCGAATAGGCCGGAGGATAGGAAGCTCTTGTCAAACCCCATCAAGAGACCGGATAGTTCCCGATTATGATGGCAATGATGCCGTGGACGGCAACTCGAGAAGATTGGATGAACATGGCTATAAAGATCAGGACCCCGCTCAAGGGATTATTTTGGAAGAAGACCTGTTCTTAGATAGACAATAGAAAAAAGTTGGATGTGCAAACATTGTATTGACTTTGCTATCAAACACAATCGATACACTCACCTGAGCTGAGCTATACCACGGAAACAAGCCTCCATGAAAAGAATTGGAGCTTTTGCAACAGCCAGAATGGCAGCGGAATCCTTCGGATAGGAAGAAAGCCAGGGCATGGTCCCATTCATCTTGGTAAGCAATCCTGGTGTCTTCAACTGATTCTGCTGTTTTATCTGCACAGAGTCATCATCACCATCATGATGGGTAAAGTACACATGAAATATACTCTTTGCAAGATCACGAATTTCCTTGACATCTCTAGCCTTCTCGGCATCCAATGATGGTTCATCTAATGGCCTGTCTACGACATCAGCCACAGCACCATCAGTCTTTGTCTTCAATGAATTGATATCATCCGTCCCAAAGAATAACGAATGGCAGGATCTAGCCTCACCACCAACCGCAAGCAACTGTGCCTTCTCTGACGTTACCGAGTTGGATATAGACTTGATGTGCTTGACGGCAGAAGTTGACGTCGCTGCCGAACGGCCCCTCCGTCTAGGCGATGGGCGGTTTGAGGGCTTCAATCACTTACCCCCAGGGGTTGATTTCTTCCATTTTCTCTTCAACAATGAGAGAGGAGCAGAGCTAGAGGTAGAGGTAGCTGTTTCCTCTTGAGCTGCTATCGATCTCTCTTAGAGATGGAATGCCGTGGTCTCTTCCTCCCTCTCTCGAGATGCATGTGCAGGGGAGGGTGGTATTGATGGTCGGTGAGATGGCAGATGCACTCGAAAGATATTTCTGGGATGTCAAGGTACTTATCTATCATCTCCAGAGAGGATCTTAGGTCAAAAGATATTTCGTATTACCTGTCAGTATTAAAAAAAAACAATCTCTAGACAACGCTCGCTCTATCTTCCGCTCTCCCTCCGCTGGCTCGATCAGGCTCGATCAGGCTCGTTCTGCCTCTTTTTTCTTTTTTTGTTACGCCGCCAACTAAAATGCCACAGAACGGAGATTTGGTTTCCGTGCCGTGCCGATCCAAGTGCGGATGCAGAAGCCCAGCCAGCAGATCAGCCCACATCACCTCCTATCCAGGACGAAGACTACTTCAGACCTCCATATTATCATAACTATCATTTAAAGCGGGTTAGCTTTAGCATCCTGCTGATCAATACTGAATACCATCATCGAAATGAGGTTTTCTTACATCTTGTTCGCTTTGGCGTCGGTCAAGTCTGACGGGCGTGGAGGTTTTACTTTGGTAAGCTCGAGGCTGTTCTATGCAATGTTTGCGAACTCGTTGATTCTCTGTTGTGCTCTCTGTATAACCACTTCGTCTCGTGATCGATCTGTTCAACTGTACATACTATAACAATTTGTTTTCCAATCCGGTGGACTTTTCAAACACAGGTATCGGCAACCGCGGTAAGATCACGCCTATCGTAATTAAATAGAACGCCGAGTTAATATATTAATCGTTTGTCATCATTCATTCATAAAGAACCCGACAACTGCCCCAACTGCTCCTCCAACAAAGCAGCCAGTAAGTTGACGCATATATGCACCTTTTCCATTTGCAGTTGACTCGGCTGACTCAATATTACTGCTGTCCTTAAAGACACAGCAGCCAACCAATGCTCCTGTTGGTACACCCACTACACAATCTCCAACCGACCAGCCAGTAAGTTGATGCCATGAATGCAACTTTATCGTTTGCAAGTAAGGCCAACTTCTGTTTACTGTTATGGACATGTAATTCAAGACTCAGCCACCAACCAATGCTCCTGTTGGTACACCCACTACGCAATCTCCAACAAAGCAGCCAGTAAGTAGAAGCATGAGCAAATCCATATCGTTTGCAAAAGTGAAGCTAACTTATGTTTTGTGCATATAATTCAAGACTCAGCAGCCAACCAATGCTCCTGTTGGTACACCTACTACGCAATCTCCAACGAACCAGCCAGTAAGTAGAAGCATGAATGCGACTTTATCATTTGCAGTTGACTCGGCTGACTCAATATTACTGCTGTCCTTAAAGACTCAGCAGCCAACCAATGCTCCTGTTGGTACGCCTACTACGCAATCTCCAACAAACCAGCCAGTAAGTATACGGGTAGAAGTACCTTTTCCCTTTACAATTGAGTCTTACTTTGCAATACTGTATTCCGTGTGTTCCTAAAGACTCAAGCGCCAACGAAATTACCTACAAAGGGTCCGACTAAAGCTCCTGTTGGTACACCCACTACACCATCTCCGTCAGAGCAGCCAGTAAGTAGTGGTCGTAAGCTGATTCATCTCGATTCAGGTCATTTTTTTTAAACTCTTTTCTGTTGTTTCGAAGACCACTAAGATTCCCACTGAGAACCCTACCAATATTCCAACCAAGACTCCTGTCAAAACGCCCACTACACCATCTCCAACGAAGCAACCAGTGAGTATATCCATGACTATACAACTTTCTTCATTTGACAAGTTAATAATTGAAATTGTTTTTTATCACGACCAAAAAGCCAACGAACATTCCAACCAAGAGTCCAACTAAAGCCCCTGCCAAAACTCCCACTACACCATCTCCGTCAAAACTGCCGGTAAGTACAAATTCAAGGCATATACTTCTCAATAAGATCAACTTCCTGACTGTTCTTTCTGCGTCGTCTGAAGACAAAAAGGCCCACTAAAAGCCCAACTACACCTATCCCTACAAAAACTCCCGTAACTTCGGTAAGTATCATTCGTATACAGATAGGTCCACTGTTCAGTAGATTTCTCATTTATGATCATTGTATGGACTGTCTCTAGAAACCAACTACGAAGCCTGTGAATGTGTCGGTAAGAAGTTGCCATATATCTACTGATAATCAACGAAACTTCTCTCACCCTGATTTTGTTTTGTCCACACCATTAGCCCACTCTTGTATATAAAGTTGACATCTGTTATCCTGGATGCGGTAATCTCACAGAGATATACAAGAATAACGAGCTCGAGAATGTAATAATGAAATACGTTCCGTGCAGCTCAAGCCAGTGTGATGTAAAAGTAATTGATCAGTCAGATCAATCAGATCAATGTGTATCATGCAACACAACCGTCTCTCCATTCTCGAATCGTCTTCGCGCCCTTCAAACAAGTGCAGGCTATCAGTCGTCTGTAGTCACATTCGAAATTGACTCCACTACACCCTTGGATGAAGATGTTGTTACTTCCAATCTCAATAGTAATATCACCATCGCCAACAAAGATTTGGCCGCCATCACGCCACCACTTGAGCTCAAAACCAATTTCACTGCTTCTACCCGCATGCCAACTTCTCGTCCTACGATAAATCCGAAATCGGGAAAGGCAACAAATCCTCCTCAGCCTCAGGCACCTAAATCAGGAAAGGCATCAACGCCTCAGCCCAAAGAGCCAAAGGATCCCAAGTCAGAAAAACAACCAAAAGAACCAAATGATCCCAAGCCAAAAGAACCCAAAGATCCAAAGACAGATAAGAAAAACTAGAACAAATCCAAAGACAAGGAATCAAAGGAAGAAAAGATAGATGATTTGATTTCAGGTGAAGTGAAGTGAAACCTTTGTACGTAATATCTGGGAAAAGCATTACTACTTGAAGAATGCAGGTAGCTTTAAATGTCACGTTATTTTGTATTAAAAGGTCTACAGCTCTCTCATCAGATAGATGTAGGATGATGGAGACGATCTGCCTTCTATGTGACTAACATGATAAACAGAGTCAGTTCTGATCTTGATGTATTCAAAGTTTTTGAATATTGAAAGGTAATTAAATCGTAATTGAATCTGATCACCTCTCATATTCAGTATTCAGTTGGAAAGCTCCTCTTCTTTCCTCTTAAGTCTCCCGACAACAGCAGCTCCGTAACAGGTCAGCACGGAGAGGTCTCGGAGAACCTGAGCTGATCGATGAGCCGCCTGTGCAACAGCAGCAGCAGCAAACCACACGACAAGACGAACATCAAGCTAATGACGAGTTACCGCCAGTCAGCAATGGACAATATTTTGTAGGCGACATAGTTTGGTTTCTCGATAGAAGTGTTATCGATGTAAACAATCCGTACAGCTACAGTGGCATGGTCCAAGAATTATGTGGAGAAACTCTGGGTATTATTTCTCTGAAGGATAAAATCGATGGGCATGACAATCACGTATTTTATGTGAGCAAAAGCCTCGTGTTTCCAGACTTCTGTGATTTGACATTGAGGTTCAATAGGGGAATTTGCGTGCAGTATAGATCCAGGTTCAACTTGGTAGGAGAGCGTAGTCAAGAAGATGAATGGATCCCCCGTAGGGTTGAATTTCTCTGGCCAGTTACTTTCTTTCAGCATGTTTCTAATAGAAAAGCTCTGGATGTTGTGCCTTGTTACACATGTGGAGATGTTATTGCAATCTACGATACTGACCTCTATATCAGGAAGCAACCAACTTCTTTTCGGCTGGCTGTTGGGGATAGTGTTAGAGTGAATGCAGATCTGGCTAGAGCCAAAGGTAGAGCTCTGAAAGTCTTAGGTCTGTTGATGGCTGGTGCCAAGGCATGGTGATTGGCGTTTCAGATTCCAAAGATGGATACCGTATATATCGGTGTTCGTCTGGCTCAGAGGAGAGGTACACCTGTCGAATACTGAAAGATGATGATGAGCACATTGCCAAGTCCTCTGCAGACCCAAGGGAGAGGCTGTTTGAAGCTATTGGACAAGATTGCTCTCGCAAGCACTTGAGTTATTTGCAATCCTTTTACTCCATTGATGTCCTATCATTTCGGGACTTGATTGTGGACAAGGCAATCATTTGTGGTAGCTAAAATGTAAGTCGTCAGGCCAATCCAACATTCTTAAACGAAGGTCTAGCCAAAGCCATCAGCACTGAAGCAGCCTTGAGACTACGACACATGACATGAAATGGGAGTATCAATCTCATTATTCAACCCATCATCCCTTTGATGCAATATACCAGAATCAATCTTGGCAGCAAATGCGGCATTATTACCAAAGCTTTCAAATTGCCCCACGCTCGGTATGGCATCGCCGCATCCTCCCGTGGCAGAACTAGTTCATGCTCATATTTCGTGCTGCTCTCACACAAATTTATATGCATTCGACCACCATCAATCATTTAAGACAATTCTTTGGCTTCAAGAGGACTGCGACTTGAATATAAATGAAGTGATTGATTCTGCTGGGAATAACCTGCTCCATCAGGTTACAATTCATTCTATAGATGCAGCACGCTTCATAGAGAAGCTTGCAACGCAGATCTCGGAAGGCAAAACACCTCACCTTGATGTAGGAAATCGTTACAATTACCCTAAAGATCCACTGACTAATGCAATCAACTCAGATGGCCAGACTTGACTTGAAATCTTGGTTGACAAAGGTGACGTTAGAAGTCTAGACTTGGCATTATCGCCCAACAGGAGATTTGCATGTGATATAACGCAATCTGCAAAATATATCAATATATCATCTCTGAAAGACTGCATCCAACGAACTGGTCACCCCATCATGCAACTGATAGTTGACACCTTTGACGTCATATTTGGCATGCAACAAATTTTATGTAGCGTTATTAGGAGCACTGCCAAAGAACAGTTTACATCAGAATGTATGATGCCAGTACAAAGTTTGTGCGCTTTGTGTGTGATTGGAAGAAACGAAAACACTTTGACGATCCTTTGTCTCTTACAGTTAAACGAGGGCACCCTGACCTATTCAAACTTTTTCACAACGTGGACAAGAGGTTCTGGAACGATACAACCTGTGTTCCGCGAAACGAAGATCGGAACGAATACATTCAACCTGAGTTGAGTTCGGAATTATTCAGCGGAGATGACTGGGTGGATGTCAGCAACTATATTGCGTGTGTAATAGGATTTGGTGAAGTCAGATATAAAGTTGAAAACGTCAGAGCAGAAGAGATATATTTGAGTGCTGTTCGAGGCCACTTCAACGGAAAGAGTTGTAAGTCTGATTGTTCATCATTGCTTTGTCATCTTGAACGAGATAGTAAGTGTGGGTTTAGGTGGGGCCGCGAGGAAGGTTATAGCACTTTCCTCGAATACAAAATATCTCTCTTGAAGGATAGCCCACAGTTGGTTGGTAGACTAGAGATATTGACTCATGTGTTACTAGAAAGACCAGCCGAGATTGACGTATTGATGGTTCTTCGTTACAGACAGTGTGGGGTTATGGGGTTCTTCGATGGATGTTCGAACACAAACTGGTCGACTTGAATTCAGACAGCACAAGTGCAAATACGTCATTTGAGAGCTTTCAAATAATCAAGAGTATACCTTCAATGCGACTTGGTCACTTCTTGTGCTTTGTAGCTGTGGAATATGACGATTTATTCTCGCTGCAGTGGTTATGCGAATCATTTGGTTGTCCTGATAACACCTGCGAGGAATAACATATTTCAGTTAGCAGTACTTCTTGGGAGGATCGAAATCATAGGATGGGTCCATACAACCCCAGTATTTCACGATTTAGCAAACATAACCTGCAGCAGCAGCAAACTAAAAGCGGAGTATCCAGCCCATATTGCTGCCGGTCAAGGTCATCTAGAAGCAGCCAATTTATTATTAGACTTAGGGTACAGTGAGCACGATAAAAATGGGAAGACGGTAGAGCATTATGCCACGAAAGCACCTATTCTGGGCCCAGCTTCATTATAAGTCAATTATCAATTTGCCCATTATTGGGCTAAGAAACGTATAGATGATGCAAATCGAGGCCGGATCCACGAGGAGAAGATAAAACGACTGATTGAGTTAGTTGAGGATGGGTCCACTAGACCCTTAAAAGACTTCATCCTTGACTCAAAATGCCTTGATATTGACACGTAGAGAGCTTTTAAATGCTATTCGTTTAATGATATTGGACCTGGTGGGTTTAGTTATGGTGACATTGTCGAGAAATGCCACACCTTCCATGATTTAGCATTTGCTGAATGGCTTATTGTCTTTCTACGGCTTAATGGCAAATGGCGAGGGTATTTCTGGAAAAATGACACTGTCGGGTTAGCCAGAACCAACTTGTTTTGCAAAAATGATTTGCTTCGGATTGCGGAGGAAAATGACCAGCAAGATGTCGTTGCCGCACTGTCTCATCGTTTAGTGCAAGAAGTGAGCATGATAGATCCAGCAGATGAAAACATTTTGTACTTACCTTCGTTGAGATCCAATCCGTAGTGGGAACTCTCCGAAGTGTTGTGTGGCATCTCACGCATCACACAATTCCTCAAATGGTGATGCACGATGGCACACCAGATGATGTATCGGAATTAGACCGGATATACAATGCTGTTAGAGTACATTTAAATGAAGATACCTCCCAAATAATGAAGCAAGACTATTTGTTGGAATTAGACACTCAGATTCTTACAGAGACGCGCTATGACAGGTAAGACTTTTCGTCTGGTGCATTGCTTTGCTAATTCACTTATGGATATTGAATTTTGCACGCGCTGATGCAGAGATCACCCATTGGGCAAGCATGTGGCATCCTTTGACACCAGGCCTTGGCGCCTTGATCTAGTCTACCTCGCCATTTCTATTGAAGGTAACGCCGACCTGCTAGATTATCTTATGAGGAACAGAAGGAGAAAAGGCTTGACTGCCCAGAGAGAGCTTGAGATACTCCGCACAGCCTCCTTCTTCAATCATTCCAGAATAGTGTCGATAATGTTGAATGACGTTGAGTTCAATTTCTGCTCAAAACGTCGAGATCGTTACCACGAAGCAATCCGAGGAGCTGCTACATCAGGTCGCTTGAAAAATCTCCAGCAATTGTTCGTCGAATATGGGAATATGCTGCCTAAAACCGAAACAGAACTAAAAGACGCAATGTCTGTTGAGTTAGCAGCAGCATCAATTCGCGGCTACCTCACTGGAGCCCACTCGAAAGTCTCAGTCGATCATTTATTTTGCAAAAATGGCATTGCATAAATGAGGATGTGCTTCATTCTTGCAGGGCCGTCACGAAGACGAGCCCTGTTGCATCTTGAAGTTCATTGCTCTTTATCAACAGCTGTCAGAAGACGGGCACATCAACAAAATGCATAATCAAGCATGTACAAAAGCCTCGATTGAGCTTAAGTTGAGAATGTCGGCAGAATTCAGAATGATGGGTTGCCGGATAATTTCTTTGAAACGGTTATGGCTTGGATAACATCACGTGCCGCTGTCATCGATATTCAGAGTTTGGAAGAACCCAAATATCGTCGGCGCGGCTGTTTAGAAGACATCACTCACTTGAAAGAGCGTCAGAGAAAGCTGGACTCAGTTTGACGTGATTAACAAAGGCAATTCTCTCGAAGACATACAACGGGCAGTTTCGAATGGACGTTTACTGATTGATGATTGTGATCGCGGTGGTATGCAGCCAATCCATATAGCCGGTGAGTGCTTTTTGTATTAGTGTGTATTCAAACGTTATCATGCACTAACTTTCCCCAATCATATAGCATCATACGACAGACTTGATGTACTACAGTGGTTGGTTGAGAAGGGCGTAGATTTAGAAGCCACAGACGTGAAAGGACAGTACTGCAAGTTGATGACGCATCGAAGGCTACAAAGACTGCTACCTGGATCAAATGTTCAGCTTTGTCTCGCACAGCCTCAAACGTATCAAAGCCATCCGAACACATCAGAACACTATTTGGAGTGTGATACTCATACAGCGGGCGACGCGGGGCTACTATATTCGAAAGATGTACGGTGATGATTTGTCAGTGAGACTCGAGGAGTCTCTTCGTTTTAATGCTACATGGGGTGGATCTCTTTGCCAAATACCTCCTGTATTATCACATATTAGTGGATGGGAAGTAGCGAGAGAACAAACACGTGATATCAGCCATGCCCATCAAGACACAATAGAGAAGCTGACTGATGCACTGTCGTCTGTATTCTTAGAAAATGAAGAGGATGTATTTGATGAACAAGCCGATGGCAACTCCTGGTGTGCAAATTTGTTCCAAGTTACTTCACATGTTGTCAAGTTCCTCAAGACTGGAGATCCTCCCTACCGTTCTTTCTTTGTTCGGCGGATGCACAACTTGCCAATGGAGATAGGAGCCGCATTCTGCAAAAGAGACTTAAAGGCTATAATTCAACAATCAACAAAACATACCTCCAACAGAAGTCTGGCTTTCGTATCCTTTGGACAGAAGAGGGCGATGCAATTGTTGTTTGGTTCGTGGCGAGTTTGGTTCGTGGCGAAGCACAAATCAGTCTCTCGCTTGATGCGGCTGATTGATGATGCCAAGACCGCAGCGCAAGGCAACAAATGTCTAAGAATTTGCTGGATGATGACAGCGAACCACTGGCTGAAAAGATATTGCTTGACGTTGGCAACGCCCCTCTCAAGGTGTACGATTTGAGCTTTCACGAGCTCGATTACGTGATAAAAGCATCATGGACTCCTCAACTGCATCTCACAGATGAGGAGAGACAAGTGGTAGAAGCTGACGGGACGGTGCTGCTGGGGAGGTCTGGGTGAGTTGCTGCTTTTATCTTGTATACAATTAATTGATGCTGCGTGCTCTGCAGCAATCTAATCTCACGACGAGCTTTGTTTGTTGTTTTTATTTCCTTTACTTTGCAGCACTGCCAAACTTTATGCATATGCAATCGTATGGAGTTTGATCGGCAAAGATTTCAGCACGACAAAAACTTTACCCAGCTGTTTGTATTAAGATCGGCTCGTCTTTTCAAGTATGTCAAAGAAGTTGTGGGTGCCAATGTTAAAGAGTATTGAGTGCACGTTTGTGATCCCAATTCTTAAGTGAGAGTCGTGTATGAAGTCGTGGA
>JALLPI010000371.1:0-32868 GCA_036939935.1 Cyclotella atomus | reverse complement strand
AGGCGAGTGAGAGTTTCCGCTTGCGTTATACCTTTAAAAATAGAATTCATTTTTATACTTCCTCACTTTTATACATAAAGTTAAATGAGTATCTTTTCCATCAACAAAAAACAGTCATTTTTATAGGTAAGATACCAGGCAGCCCTTTATCTCTCTTGCCCCACTCACTGTTTGTTCTACGCATAACACTTTCAACAATGGTAAGAATCTAGCCATCTCTGTGTATTATTCCTTCAAAATTTATTTTGACATGCATTGTAACGCTCTTGGCAGGGGAAGAAATCCAAACGAGCAAGAGCAAAGGGCAAGGGCAAGAGCCCCATAAACAATGACGTCCAACCAACGAAACTGCCGTGGTGTGTCCGAACTATTGCCGAACGAGACGCTGCGTTGATTGAATACCGTGCATTTGGCTATACTCCCCCGGACCCACCCGTTGGATCATTGCCCAATCCTCGTCTGTGGGTCAAGCCAACAGCTTCGGCATGTAAACATGGATGTCAAATTGCAGCCAAAAATGTAACCCAGGAGGAGATGCCGGGCAGCATGATTCATTCGATTATCGTTTGTTTGAATATGGGTATTGATGGGTTGCTCGGCCCAGTCAACTGTCCCGGTGAGCTGAAATTCAGAACGGTTGGCCATGCTAAAGAGCTCTCCGAGGAACATATCAGAAATTTCGATGAGGTTTGGTTCGGAAACGGTGACGAGTCCAAAAAGCTGGCTAGCGGCCTGACTTCTATTGGCACTGACTGTCTCTTGATTGATGGAGGTGTTGATAGAGACGGGCAGTTGAAAATGGCTGCTGCATTGGCAGGTATGATTCGTGAGCTTGAAATTGGTGGGGACGCAACAGTTGAAGAGAGTATCAAAAAAGTTGATGATACTTTATTTGGCAGCGAGCGCCAGATTGTCGGGTTCTTCAAGAGAAGAATTAGCTGTGATTGTTTGACAAGCAAGTACAAAGTACTTAAGGAATCACAGCAGAAAATAGGCAAATGTTATGGCTGCGGGAAATTTTTCGAATTAGAGGAGCTCAAAGAATGCTCCAATTGTCAGCTTGTGCAGGTGAGCATGAAGGTATCTGGCAGAATATTATTTGTCTCGATCTAACGTTGTTGATGACCCTTCGATTTCCTGTATAGTATTGCTCAAAATCTTGTCAGGTAAGGCTCTCGCAATGTGCATTGTTTACAAGTCATTGCAATTAATACTGCCGTACTTGCTAGGTCGATCACTGGTCAGAGCACAAGACGATGTGCACTCACTCGTTATTGTCGCTAGCCCTTGATATGATTAAAAAGAACGTTGTATCAGCCGTAGAAGGCCGGGATGAAGACGCAGAAGATGATCCAGATATATTAGGTCGTCTTCATGTTGAGGCATGCAAAGACCCGGCATATCGTAAAAGGTATAGTCGTGTACTCGATATGGACAAGATTTATGAATTGACGAAGAAATTCGATGAGGTAGCATCCACAGAAGCGCCACCCAAAGAAAACAAGAAAGAGGAGAGCGAAAGTACGGATGTATCGTGAAATGAACGAGATGTTATGTTTTATATATGTTCCACTGCAGCAGCATAGGAGCAGATCTGAACGAAATCACCAATTGTATTGGCTCTTCACTCCTGCGGTGTTTGGATATACTGTGCATATACCTTCTTCATCAAATGAAGCCTTCATAAAAGTCTTGCGTCCTTGATACGCGGGTTCGTTATGAATCTCAGTTAGTATCTCTTTGAATCCGAGTTGGTCAGGATCGATAAAGAACTTGCAAGTATGGGTTGGATCGTAAATCAATATTGGGCATTTTTCATCATTGCCCTGAACTTTGATAGCAAAATGTTCGTTGCATTTGATTCCTTTTGGCTTTTGGTATCCAAAGTCTTCAACATCATTTCCTTTTCCTCTACGTTGAAAATTGACGGGTACGAAACGTTGACCGTCCTGACCACTGTAGCTTGACCTCATTTCATTTGGTAGATTCAGTTTGATACCTCCTGAAAATTTACACTCCGTCTTGTGATCGCTCCAATGAGATACCTGGCAGTCACGAGAACAATAACAAGTTGTTTTGCATCGAGAACAAACCGGAGCATTCTTGCCAAGCTCCTTCATACATTTAGCACATCTTAGCTCGCTCTGCTTCCGAGCTTTTCTAGCATCTTTGCCATATTCTACTGCAGCGTCCATCACTAGTTGAGCAATTTTTTTCGCACCGATCATTTGGCTCATACCAGAGCACATGTGAAACGGAGTACATCCGTCAGAGTCTCTTAATGTAAATCGAAGTGCGATGTTTCCTCAGAAGTAATTTTGCTGCATCACAGTTTTCATCCATCCCAGTCATTATTCTTGGCATGCACAACTCATGCAACGATATGCCACCCATCCTATCCAAAATCTCTGACAGGAGAGGATATTTCTGGCAGCTGCTCTCTTGCAGCAATGACATATTTTCAACCTTGACCCAAACCTCTCTCTGTTCTTTAGGTAGATAGACAGATCTTCGGTCTAGATCAGGATCAAATCCACCAGCAATTCCAACCTTACGATTCATAGATGGGGTATTCAATCCATGAAGCTTAACATCTTTCCCAAACAAGTGGTGACTTTTTGCTGCTCGGATACACATGTCAACTATCTCCAATGTCATTTTAGTTGCCATACCTCCAGCACAATAATGCACTACAGCCTTGCCAAGAACATCTTGAGCAATTGGACTAGCACCATTGTTTAATAGGAGCTTGGCAACACCCTGAAACGTCTGATTAATGCCAAAAATGCCCTTTCCTATTGAACAATTCCAAGTAGTGGTGACAACCTAAAAGATGTCTCTCTTGTCTCCAGCAAAGAATTCATTTCCTTACTCCTCGAATATGGCTGTGACACAGTAGCCTTAACTTGCTTGATATCATGCTGCACAGCACTGAGCATTCCTGCGGCGCATGCCATTAGCCAGCAGCGATACCTTTTTGAATGCAAAATGTTGATGTATGTCTCGCCCACCTCCACTAGAAAAGAGATGTCTAGCAACATCACGGTATTTCGAGTCTCTTATTAGTGACTGATCACCTTTTCCTGTAGGATCATTGTCATTTTGAACTGCATCTGTGCCAAGTTCAATCAGTGTTTCGCGAATGGCAGTATTTCGTTCGTCAAAAGAAATATTCGTAAGATGATCTGTTTTGCTGGATGCGAATTGCCTACTTTCCATCGCTTGACTGAGCGTTAGATTGGAATCAGGCTTGTTGCCTTCGCTGTGGTAGTTGTTTTTCTCCACCATTGGAAGAGAGTTGATGGGTGGTGGATGGAGTTGGACGGGTGACAAGCGGTGGCTGTTTTTCGCCTTTTATTTAAAGATTCCCGCAAACATTGCACGTGAGAGACTCAAAATCCAACGGAAATTTGCGATACTACCTGATGTCCCGCCACCAGCCACCAACCACCAACCCCCACGCCGGCCTCCCAATGATCCCAATATCGAAACTGAGAATTACACACCTCGATAGAACACAACCATGTCATCGGCAGCCGCCTCGCATCGCCGCCAGGCCCGCCTACGTCGCGAGTACCTCTACAAAAAGTCCCTCTCTCAAGCATCAGCCTCCGATTACGAAGCGAAGCGACGCATCCGCGATGCTCTGTCGCAAGGCAAATCACTCCCAACAGAACTACGTGCATCTTACGACAAGCTAAAGGGTGAAATAGTTGCCGAAGATACCAAACATTCGGTGGCTCAAAGTCACGTAGATGACGAATACGGTGATGCAGGATGGAATGATCCACGTGTATGTGTCACTACTTCTCGTGCTCCTTCGAGTAGATTGAAGCAGTTTGCAAAAGAGATGAAATTGCTCATTCCTAATTCTACTAGAATTAACAGGGGATCGCATCGTGTAGATGAGTTGGTGGATGTGTGCAAAACTAGTGACTTTACTGATTTGGTGGTGGTACAGGAGACTAGGGGAGAGCCTGATGGGTTGATCGTGTGCCATTTGCCTTTGGGTCCAACAGCGTACTTTACCTTGAACGGGGCCGTGTTGAGGCATGATTTGGAGGGAGGGGCTGCACCAATGTCAGAGGCATATCCTCATATTATATTGAATCATTTTCAAACTGATCTGGGAAAGCGAGTGGGAAACATATTGAAGTGTCTCTTCCCCATTCCCAAGATGGATACCAGGCGAGTTGTTACATTCAGCAATGATAGTGATCACATCAGCTTCAGGCATCATGTGTACAAAAAGGAAGGCAACAAGGAAGACAAGGTGGCGTTGTTTGAGGTCGGGCCTAGATTTGAAATGAGGTTGTATCAGATTAAGTTAGGGACTTTGGAAATGAAGGATGCTGAGAACGAATATGTATTGAGGCCTTACATGAATACTGCTTCGAAGAGAAATGTGTTGTGATTTGAAAATCAACTGCTACAAATCTGATACGACAATCCCTGACTTGTATGGTACAACCTTTTTTGGGTACACATCAATATGGAATTAATCTCGGCCATTGTGGTTTGCACTCTAATCAAAAACACATTGAATACAAGAGGTACTTCTCTTGAGCTGTGTGCATGTTGTGATCGTTATACATATTACAATTGCTTTCAAAAGGCATACAGGATATCGAGTATCATTTTTGGGCCTCCAAAAAAGTGTCAACGGACTCCATCATGGTCATCCCTTCCAACTTCTGAATGAATTGCCTTTTGCAAGGTGGGCGTGGGTTACGACTATCTCTGTAACCAAACTGATCCACCAATGCCGTGATAATCTTACCACAGGTCTGATTGTCATATGCAAGCACAGTCAAATCGTAATCCGCCCTCTTGGCACTAGACAACCTGCCTCCGAATGCATTTGTCTGTTTCGCAACATCATTATAGACGATCAGAGCCATTGAATGCAAGGCCTGATCACTATCTCCAGGAAAATGTACAGTCTGTATGAATTTTGATACCATGTGAATCGACGACTTGACTGCCTTCCGAGCCAAACTATCGACCTGTCCACCAACTGTACGAGGGGGGTCGCCAAACTTTTTCCTTCGGGCTTTTTCAGCCTCAATTTGAGCTCGGGGTTTGTAATCTGGAAAGTCTTCTCCATGATATCTTCGCCAAGCTCGATCAACATAGCCATACCTCTCACGCATCTCCAGCATCTCGGCCTTGGTGCGGCGGCGTTTGGGGCGTTTCTCCCCATCTTCTCCCGATATATAGTTGGTGTCATGAGGAATCATCTGTTCAACCGACTCAAGATGCTTGGTTCCATCATAGGTGACAATATTCCAGACTAGAGAGGAATGATCACAAGTCTTACAAAGACACAGCAACCGAGGATCAGCTGACATGGATCGATTCACGTGAGCTTGACCAAAACACACCATGCACAAGGCATGAGTACAAGCAATGGCTGTAGGTTTGTCTTTGAGCTGAGCATAAGAAGCTGCATTCAGGTCAGCATTGCAAGCTACACAAACAGTGACATCGCGTCTGCTCCTCCTCTTTTGTTGATTTGAATCAGCATCGAGGAATTCATGGGCCGATTCCATTAGAGTCTTGCCCTCCATTGTATGAATGAATTGTTTGGTGCATGGAGGGCGTGGAAAACGTTCATCTCGATCTCCATATTGATCAGTCAAGGCTGTAATGATCTTGAGGCATGTCTCTTCATCATAGGCCACCACAGTCAGATCATAGACATCAGCCTTCTTCCCTGCCTTTGGCCTTCCACCTTTGGGGTTGTATGTCTTCTCCACATCATTATAAATGACCAACATCATAGAGTGCAGGGCTTGATTGGTGTTTCCATTGTTGGGATAATGAATTGTTTGAATGTACTTGGCCGTTTGCTGAATCGCCGATATTGATGCCTTTCTTGCACAACTGTCAACTTGTTGATTTATTGACTTGGGAGGGTCACCAAATAATCTCCTCACTTCCTTCTTTTGTTTTTCTCCATTTGCCTTCTCAGTTTGTTTCTTCTCAGCCTCCTCTCGCTTCTTCAGCTGCTGCTCAAGATGTTTCGCTGCCTGAGCTGGGTCATATCCAACCAATTGTCTGATTCTTCTGACACGTTCAGGATCGGTACCATGTGCAATAGATGCCTCTAGATTCTTTGGATCATTCACCGCATCGCGAAGAGCTTCAATTGTACCAGGAGACAGAGGTCGCTCATCTACATTCTTTTCTATTGTACGTGTCTCCTTTGGCTGCTTCTTCCGATCAAGAGGCTGACATGTCGTACGACGCTTTTCCTTATGCAACCTTCTAATGAACCTCGACCAACGAATCTTATCAGGTGCGGACGCCTTCCTGTATCGTTTTCTTTCGATATCCTGTTCCTCCGCAGTCATCATGGCAAAAATGATAGCATTTGTGAGTGCTGCATCCCAAGATTTCTGAGCAAGCACATGAGGTGGGAATTTGTGCCGATTCTTTTTCATCGGAATAACAAAACCGGGCATCTGTAACTGCAGAGATTTCAAGGCTGACCAGATTGAGGGTGTGTTGTTGAGGCGTGTCTTTTTGTTTTCGCGATCGAGGAATTCGTTGGCGATTTCTTGGACTGATTCGGCTGAGAGGAGGTACACGCCCGGGTCTTCCCACAGTACAGCCGGCTGCAGGTTGTCATCATTTTCGTCGGAGCTTGCTTTGGTATCGGCAGGCGGTGCTGCTTCGTCTATTTCGGTCACCATGGTACCATACCACAAGCACAACAGCTCTACACTTCCCTTCCACTTTCACTGCTACTGTGAAGTTTGGTTGATCGCCCACGTTTTTTGTCAAACAAATCTAGTCCTTGCGGAGTCAGAACGACTTTTTATGTCTTACAAAAGTAGCTTTTAACGACTAACTACCTCGAATCCTCGACAGCCACAGCAGTGTTGTCCCTGTTGTTGCGCGTTTTGGTTGTTAGTTGAGGCAGTAGTAGTCTTCAGCTTTCCCGCGCAGCATCACAAATTCATATATCTGGAACAGTTGAGCAGCAGAGAGGTGTAGGGGAGAGAGGCGAAAACGACATTCAATCGATGGCTATGCACAGAGAGGCAATCAAGCAATAGTGTTGGTTGCATTATTTACTCGTGATTTACCTGACTACAATGTTTTAATGGGCCTTACACGGGGAGTCTCAGTCTCGCCCCTATGAATGTTCACGAGCCACAAAGATATGGGCGGGCACCTCGTGGAAAATTGTTGGGCAGTTTTATCGGCTGCTGCATTCTATGTTAAGAAAGAATAGACTCATAAATGCTGGTGTTGCTCATGTGGCATGTGACTGTAACTGGTACAAACTCTTATCATTACAATGCAGGCAAGTTTTAATCAAATCAAGTGTAGTACCTATCATTCAGTTCATTTCTTTCTAATGTCGATAACATCCCCTTTTGTGTCACTGTTCCCATCTAATCAGCAGTTATCAGCACTTTACTTCACGCTCTTCCCTTCAGTGCTCTTCCCTTTCTTCCCGGCCTTTGTGCTTTTGAAACTCTTTGAACGGACAGTGGGGCGGCTAGTTGGTGTTGTCGTAGAAACGGGAGAGTCAAACTGTTCCACCAAGCTACCGGCAGAGATCTGGTAGTATCCAGTACCGTTTACATCGTCATGCGATACTTGAGCAAAATAGGTTTCATTTCCAACCGCAGTAAATTTGAGGCTGAGAAGACCAGCTTGGCTGGGGTTTGTGTCCAAAGATCCTTCAGTGATGGTGATGTTGAGCTCATTGGTAATCTTCAACACAGGATTCATATCGAAAGCAAAATTGGATACTCAAACAACTAGCTCGGTGAGGTTAGTGCAAGATTCTGAAGACGTCTACATCTCCTGGGGTCTCAATATTTCCAGGTATTGATTCTTCGTTCATTGCAGACAACACCATAGCTATCTCTTGCCTGTTGCCGTGATTATCTGGTACGACATTCACTGTCTCCATTTGGAATTGAACAAATCTCTCAAAATCTTCTCCCACGAAAGATGGAGGGGTGAATAAGACAAACTCGTTTCCCATCCTGCATCGCCACACCAGTTAAGCCTGTTGCACGAATTGCAACTTCGTAGACACCTGACTGGTTGCAGTTGACAGCTGCAGTGTACTCGCCATCTCCTGCAGTGCTATCGGGAGGAATTCCATCATCTGTCATTGGAATCAAACTTGAAGTGCCATCCGGGGCAATTACAGTTGCCTCGACAACAGCATTGATAATCGGCAAATCCTTGACCAGAGATGAGCGCAGAATAAAAGGATCCGGGTATACTCAATCTCTCTAATACTGTCTGATGCGCTTCCTGTAAGGGTGTAACCCACGTCCTCTTGAGTTCCCGAGACCAACCAAACAAATAAAATATTGGTGGGACTATTCTCTGTAACTTTGATCAGCCACTCCCCCGATGCTGGGCTATCCACAGAGAATAGCGGAAGTGTTTCGCCTCCTGATTTGGTGGTCTCGCTGGGGCTGAGAGGTAATCCCGTGGTGCTTGGATCAATCAAAGCAACAGTCGAGTCAGACAAGGTACCTGTAAATGTCACCATCACCGCCATGGTGTCAAGTGACAAATCCACTGTGAATGGTACAGTTTGACTTGACCCAGCGGGCACAGTGCTTGAGCCAGTTGCAACAGTAGATGCCCCAGACGCCGCAGCATTAGCATCCTGAAATGCTTGAGTGATTGCAGCCAGCGACACCGGGGATATATACAACTGACCTTTCATGAGCGTTGCCATCTGTCCAAGGATGGCTGTGTCTGCATCATACCCGTAGCTGAATGCAATGATTGGAATCTTTTCAGCTTGGTAGGATGAAATTGGTGCAAGCGAATCATCACCGCTATTCAATTGGTCTTTCAAAACGCCATTTGGCGTATCGGGTAAGGCCAAATGGCCATAGTAAAACACCATTTTTCCGGAAAAATGCCGATTGGCGTTTCTCCGTGAAAACAAAACGCTAGTAATTTCTTTCCCGCCCATTCTCTCTCTCACACAAACAACGTGCTTTGAACACCATTACCATGTCGGTGCCGCAGAGGAGACATCATGGAGACTGTTGCCTCATACACACCTCCAATGGCATCAGTATAGCCAGGTTGATGACCCACAGGCGGCGACTGATGACAGCAGTGCAGAAACAGCGGCAACAACGCAGTAAAAACGACTCCGATAATATTGTGAGACGCCGTCTGTTAGCTACCATGAAAGAACAGCGGACACCTCCTTCAACCTCCCACCCTTGAGATAAAAAGGCCACTCTAGATGCTCTAGAAGATCTTTTGGGTACAGCCTGTGAGGAGGGGGATGATGCCACGAGGGCGTCGGCATCACTGCCTGGTCTCGAATATCCAACTTTCCTCTTGATTCAAATTTACCGTGAAATTCACAAGGGCACTCTGACAATCTGTTTTTGTTTGGGAGTTTGAAAGCATTGTTTGCGGCTTGAAGAGAGTATAATTATGCAAGAGGCCATGCACAGATACAGGTATATTGTTGAATTGGTGAATGATAAGCATGGTTGTTGATGGCCGAGATTTGTTAGCTGGAAATGCCTGGTGCTTGAGAAACAGCCTCCCATCAAGTACTTGGATCTAATACTGTCGTCAGCGCTTTCATGCAAAGTTCATTGGTGTTCCTGGTCAACACAATTACCAAGTCAATGATAACGCGACAATCAATGTTCCGCGACAACTGTCAATGCTTCCCCTTTGCTCCAGTCAAGACGATGAAGGAGGCCAGGGGAACTCTGGACCTTGACAAACACTGAGAGTATTAAGGCCTGACACACCCTAATAGTGTTTACGTTCCTGCATGGAGTAAAGGATGCTCAACTTGTTATTGATAATTTCAGGGCCAAGGGATTCTAAATTCACCTTATTGAGTTGAAAAGTTTAAAGCCGCTTTCCACTTGACTTGGACACAATTTGCATGAGCTTTGAACGTACCAATAAGGTAGCAACCGTCAGTGCAAGAATCTCAGATGAGTGCTTTGATGATTTTGGTGCTTCAGTAAGGTGTGTGTGTGTATGTATACGTACAAGTTCCATGTGCATCCACGATGGAGGTTGCAATTGTCAAGCACGGAAGCGATTTAGCCCAATGCGTCTTTGACTTGTGCACCAAGCAATACTACGTCGCTTCATGATGAGGCCGCGATAACATGACATATTATCGGAGTCGTTTTTACTGCGTTGTTGCTGCTGTTTCTGCACTGCTGTCATCAGTCGCCGCCTGTGGGTCATCAACCTGGCTATACTGACGCCATTGGAGGCGTCTATGAGGCAACAGTCTCCATGATGTCTCCTCTGCGGCGCCGACATGGTAATGGTGTTCAAAGCACGGTGTTTGTATGAGAGAGAGAACGGGTGGGAAAGAAATTACTAGCGTTTTGTTTTCACGGAGAAACGCCAATCGACATTTGTTTTACTATGGCCATTTGGCCTTACCCAATGCGCCAAATGGCGTTTTGAAAAACCAATTGAATTGAACTGGAAAGTGTAGTAATAGGTAGACAACCTTATTGCCTTCTGGGGCCCCCATGGCGGTTAGTTTGTTCAATGCAGCTTGGGCCACAGCCCCTACACCTGTGCCTCCCCCTGCTGCTATATTGTCAATAGCAGCCTTGATGGTATTCTTTGTAGCCTGGTCAACAATCTTCGTAAGTGCAAATACTTCGGTAGCAGACGTGGTGAACTGTAGGATGCCAATATAGTCACCAATCTTACTGAGATCAACAAGAAGCTTTGCGGCAGTATGCGCATTGTTGATCTTTGTGCCAAGCATGCTACCAGAGCTGTCTATCACAATTTCCGAAACGGTGCTGTTGGCCATCCAAATGATTTCAAGATCGCTTCGAGACGAGCCTGGAAGATCTGGGACTCTCAGTGTGTTTGCCCCGCTGGGGGCAACATTGGCAAGCTCGGGATAGACTACACGAGCGGCGCTCCCTGTTAGAGCATACCACACATGTTCAAAGATCGTGATGCCACGAGACAGCGTCTCCCAGCAGCTCTTGCTGTACTCGTGATGCTGAGCTGTTTTCTTTGTGTTCTGGTATAGGCTGGGGTGCGTTTCATTTTGATTCTTGATTGAGAACCTAGGTTGCAAATTCCGGCGCCGTTCCGATTCGGTGATTTTGCCCCCGAAACTACCGAATAAATTCCTGTACGTTCTGGATTTTTCCGGTGTTCTCTCATTATGTCACTCTTGCGAACCGGCCGTTTTGCACGACCCCCCCCCCATTGCGAAGCATGCCTAGGCTTATCAGAGAGGGCTTATCTATCGTTTTTTGGGCTTCAGGACTCTCAGAAAAGTTGTTTTCGAGGAAGTTAACCTTGAGCAACTTCAAGTTGAGTTTCAAGTTGATAAAAAACACCGAAAATGACCGGAACATCGAAGAACTTCCGGCGAAATTACGATCCAGAACCTAGTTCCGGGAGCTAAACCGATCGGAATTCCGCCGGAGTTCTTTGTAACCTAGTCCAGAACTGCAGCCATCTTGCATCCACTATCATCTGGCTGGCTTCGTTCCTAGCTAGCCATTGAGAATTCATGATAGAAGGTATAACAGGGACATCCCCTGGTGACAATTCATACTCGTCTTTGAGACCAATGCATAATGGTCAAGCTCATGGGTAAGCGTAAATCCAGCCCCCATTGGATCTGCTTGAAGATCAACATCAATTCCCATCATGGGCAGAAAGAACATAAGATCATGATCGAACCAAAGCAAGAGATCCTCAAGCTAAGCAAGGAGCTAAAAAGTCTATTTCTTACCTGTACCTGTTCTGTTCTTGAATTTATCGTACACGAAGATGTGAAGACCAGAATCACCAATGCCATTGAGGTTGGCTGCAGGATGACCTAATTCGTTCCAGCGGATGTCAGCTACATCATGCTTCTTTTTGTCACGGAAGATTCTAACTTGACGTATTTTGTGAACACTTTCGGTAGCCTCGTAAACTCCATCAGCCATATACTGTATAATCTTTTCAATCTTGTCTTGATCTGCAGATCCAGGATCTGTTCCTTGAGTACACCCGTCATCATCTCCAGCAGGTGAGTTGTGCAGAGAAATGATAAAATCAAACAAGCGCGGGTTTGCGGCTGGAATAATAGTATTTCCTTGACCTTGATCGATTTCACCTGGTAGAGGTTTATGCCCATCTTAAACTAGTCCAGTGAAGGTGAACCAGTGTTGCCTACCAGCTGTGATAGAGCAAGGAAAACTTGCGAAAAGCAATCCTGAGGAGGCAAACAGGGTATTGATACTACTTATCCTCATTAGTCAACCGAAGGAAGAAAACTTGTTATCTAGATTGTTTGAGATGTGAGTTGAAATAATAGATTATGTTGAATGTATGTTATTTTGCGGCCCATGCAAAACGAGAGGGCAGTGCTGATTGTATGACCTGTCATTTATCATTTATAATATGTTCGGTTGCTCCAAGTAGGCTTCACTTCTCATAATATCACCAATCATCGACACAAACCCGATTGAAATTGCAATCTGATTAAGTAAATTTATTGTATGCGACGTCTTTACAAATCCACATCATCGAACCCATACACGAAAGGAGTATCGTACAAAAACTCTCTTGAACTAAACCTTCTCAACTCTCTCGTCCCACCAGCTTGCCTCTCAGTCTGCTCAACGTCAAAATCTCTCTCCAACAGTCTCTGCCCCTCAGCACCACTGCAAAATGCAATCTTGTCCAGAGTACACTGATCAATCACATGTCGGATGATACCCCAAAAGGTTCGAAACACGAAAGGTGGATCACATATGTAAGCTCTATACATTCTCTCAGGATAATGATGCTGCAGGATTGTCAGCGTGTGCTTAGTGGTACTCATGGGTGGCGCATTAGCCAATTTGAACCCCTCGTAGCCGATCACGATGCAAACTTTTTGCCTTCCAGATTTGCGACGGGTGCATGCAATAGCTCTTTCTAAGTGGTATACCAAGTGCCGCATATTGTCGATTTCGTTGTTACTATTTTCCTTCCCTGGAGTCAGATAAAGAATGGCTCTACCTTGTCTATCATAACCTCTGCAATATATCTTGCCAGTTTCATTTTCCCGAGCTATCACTTCTGCCATGTGATGCAACTGCTTTTGTTTCTCTGGTGATACACTTTTGATGTGGTCGCTGTCAAAACATCTTTTAATATCATCCACGCAGAATTCTTCTCTCCATTTCAATGTAGACTTGATCTTTCGTATCGCTTCTTGAAGGTTGCCCTTCTCTGCTCTGTAATGTCTTAACGGCATGTTGGGATCGGCTAGAAACTTATATTCGTGCGGGGTCAAGGAAGACAAGATGGATTGGACTCCAAGTTCTTCATTATATTCGCGTCCGTGGGATTGAGCAATACCCACTCTCTTAGCATGCTCTGTAGGCGAACAATCGTCTACTAATTGTGGTAGATCAGCTGGAGATTCTGGGCTGATTACGGGTGAGTTGTAAGGCCAGATGGGCTCGTTAGAAGAAGCCTCCGTCACCACGTAAGAGGCTGGTCCGGTAGCTGCATCGAATACACCTCGCATAAGCGACCGGTGGCGAAGAAGAACAGGCCGAACATGAGGATTGATGGTCATGTTACAGGTTGGATCGTTGTGCACTCAATGTCGACTATCTACCACATTGTTTTCTTGGTTGCACGGCGGTGTGCGGTGTTCGTTGTTTAGTGTACGTGTTTGGAGTACGTAGCGTACATTAAAGTTAGATACCTACCATACAAGAACGCACATCAGAAGTTCATCCAATATCTCTAACAATGCTACCATATTATGTGAACTAAACGGCTTGCAGCTTGAAGGGCCAGCAGGTTGAATGAATATCTACTGAATACAATATGTAAAATATTGGCAGTGGTCAGCCAGAGTGCGTAATTTTGTTGTTTCATAAAGTATCAGTTTGTTTTACTTTCTCTACATTCAAAGTTGAGTGTTCGAGAACAACAACAAGCCCCAATAATGTTGTTTACTTTGCAATGCTGCCATCATCCTTTACTTCCATACCCGGCAAATCCAAATCTAAGTCTACATGCAATCCACATTCTTTGTTCGACACCCCAAAGCCAGTAAATCTTCCAGAGCGTTCTCCATGCTCACTACTCTTGCTCTCGGGAAGACTTGTGGTCATTTCATCCCCTATACTTGTGTACCCTTTGTCGTAAAGGGTATTATATGGCACTGAATTTTCTCGTATGTAAGACCATACTTTGTCGTATGACCAATAAGCAAGTGGGTTGAGCTTCCATCTCCCTCTACTAGGATCGTACTGATTTCCAGAAGAAACATCGGCACTGTCTACGTTGGTGTAAGGCTCGAACTCCAAAACATCTAATTTCCCTCTTTCTCCACCCTGGCTCCGTCTGCGACCAGTAATCCACATGACAGCCCCCCATTCCTCCAGCTTTTGCTGCATTGGGTCCAACTTAGTGAGCCTGGTATACATGTTGTGATCATTCCTCCATAACTCAGCTCCAAAAACATCTTGAAACTGCTCCTTTGAAAATATCTTACAATGCGTCTTGTGAATAGGCTTGGTTACAGTAAGATGAAGATCAGATCCATAATGCTTTTGTACTGTGTCATAGAAAACATAACTCTCAGGAAACAGATGAAGAGTATCCATGGTTATGACGGGGATTGCTTCTAGCAAATTGTGTGTTGCTAGGTGGTCTAGAATAACCAATCCTGTTGGGCCAAAGCTTGTAGCTTGTACAAGCGGATGTGAGTTGCGTTCATGGGCATCGGCGCCGTCGTGTAGATGGAAGTGTGCCCATTGAAGGATATACTTGGGATCTAAACCCGCCAACTCGTTATTCAGCGTGATTAACTCTTGTTGGTTTGCGGGCAGAGACAGTTTGTACAGCACTTGCAACTTCTCACCATCTGCATCGGGGGCAGTGGGTCTTGAAAAGTTATGCAATTTGAGCGCAATTGCAGCGAGAGCAACGGATATGCTTAAGATCCATTTGAGCCCTAGACGGAAGTTGGTGCCCGGCTTTCCCTCATCAATTTGCAGGTCCAAATCTTCGAATGATGATGACGAAGACCGCAAGGATGGAACGGGTGAATCTTCCCGTGCAACTGGATCACCGGAAGCAGGTGAACCACACATTTTTGTACTAATAGGCGAACGGATCGCTCTGCCATTTCGTAATCTTATAACCATGATGGAACTGTCGGTAGGTGTTGGAGATTTGGATTGTGGTCAAATGATCTTCAATGCGATGGAGGAAAGAGGAAAAAATGAATCTGTTATGGTGTCGTACGTGGGCAACATGATGGTGCTTGTGTAAACCCCGGGAGGAGTGGTGGTGAGAGGTGGTGAGTTGAATGAAATTGCATGTTTCCAAATCACATTAACAGGTATCTAATAGTTTGAGACATTATAGTACCTTTATTGATGAAGCATTTTGATTTTGCAGTTTCACGAAGGCAGTCTGAATCTGACATTTCTTTTACATAAAGATGCTTCAAGAACGTTTGGTTAGCAAAACTGCCTCTTGATGAACTTTTGGTCTGCATCAGCCAGCCAGAAATGTGGCTCAAATTAGCTGATCAGTAGGAGCAGTTGGCGCATTGTCATTGTAACATCACTCAATCAGCACCTATAGAAAAAATGAAACCGCACCAACTGCAAACAATCTAGTTTTGGTTCATAGGCTAAGATGAAAACTGAAAACTGTCTTGTACAACTCCTGAGCACACATTCTAATATCAGTGAATGTACCTATAAACAGATAATGAGACCACGTGCAAATGCAGTTTGACCTTGACCATATTTGATGTGGAGACGCTGCAAATGCAAACAACCTGGGTTTTGGTTCTGCTCTGAACAACCTATTCCAAACTTTTCAGAAGCAGCACCGAATGAGGAACATCGTGTCCCAAATCACATTTGTACATGACTCAGTTTATCCATATCAAGGAAACAAGACCACTCAGATGTTTGGTGTCCTAGTGATACAGTATTGGGTGAGAGGTGGTGAATTTAATGAAATTGCATTGTTTTCAAATCACATTGACAGGTATCTAATAGTTTGAGACATGGTAGTACCTTTATTGTTGAAGCATTTTGATTTTGCAGTTTCATGAAGACAGTCTGACATTTCTCACTTTTTGACAGAAAGAAGATGCTTCAAGAAAGTTTGGTCAGTAGATATGGTACACCATTAAAACTGTCTTGATGAACTTTTGGTCTGCATCGCCAGCACAGAAACGTGGCTCAAATTAGCTGATCAGTAGGAGCAGTTGGCGCATTGTCATTGTAACATCACTCAATCAGCACCTATCCTATAGAAAAATAATCGCACCAACTGCAAACAATCTGAGTGTTGGTTCATATAAGGCTCAAGATAAAAACTGAAAACTGTCTTCTTGAACTCCTGGGCAGAGCAGCAGGCACAGCACACATTCTAATATCAGTGAATGTACCCATGAACAGGAAACAAGACCACTACAATTGACCTTGACCATATTTGATGTGGAGATGCTGCAAATGCAAACAACCTAGATTTTGGCTCTGCTCTGAACAACATATTCCAAACTTCTCAGTAGCAGCACAGAATAAGGAGCATCATGTCCCAAATCATTGCATTTGTAACATGACTCGTTTGATCCATATCAAGGAAACAGGACCACTCAGATGTTTGGTGTCATAGGGATACTGCATTTGACCCAGAAGAGACGGGGCTTGTATTACTTGTATTCTTTTCAAAGGAAAGTTTCTCAGAGTGCACTCATTTAAAATGAGACTTTCGTCGGCTTTCATCAGTTCTTCAATAATTTTTATCAACCTCAGTAAGGTGTGAGCACAGAGAAAATCTCACTTTCATGAAGACACATCACAAGCTCCTGTCTCTTCCTGGGTTTTGCAGGTGTGCTGTGATTGAAAAGATCTAAAGCAATTGAGAAGTCTACATGAGTATGATGTGTGAATCCTTATTATGGGCAAGAGCAGAAACAAACCTTCCTCTGAAAATCAGTCTTAGAATACAGCCATCCGGATTTGTTTAATAACCTATAATTTATAGTATTACTTTCATGTGTGTTCATTGTTTCTTCATCCAATTATAGTACTCTGCAAGTTTTCCTTTCAGCTTTGACTCATCCACTCCCAGTTCCACAAGACTTCTATTCACAGTATACTTTTTCTTCTCATGTTTTGATGGGATATTGAAGTGAGGAATTCCATCCCCATCACTTTTTAGTAAACCTATATAGACCTGATTAAGGGTCTTTTGAGTGTTCTTTATAAAGTCCTCAAACTTGACAGCAAATCGGTTGGGGTTGTCATTTCTATACCATTCCATTTCCAACTCACAATATTGAATCTCAATCTGTTGAAAGGCATCTGTTAGGTACTCCCAATTTGGCAAGCGTCCTCGCCATAATGTAGCATTCACTGCCATGTGATTTATTCCGCTTTGTAATCTATCAAGCGGATCTCTCAATACAGACAGGAAGCATGCATCAGGATATCTGTTTTGCAGAGCATTTGCACTCTGCAAAAAATGTCCTTTCAACAGAAATGTTTGATTTGCTGCAGATGATCCATCAATTCCGTTGTAAATCAATGTCTTTCTTGCTATACGATCAACATGCTCCACGAAGCAATGTTCAAACAAATATCGATCGTGTTCTTCGAACTTGGCATAATTAAATTCCTTGACAATTATGTCTGCCCCAAGATGAAATGAAAGTCCATTCAAATGCGAACTGAGGAAGTATCCATCGAATGTATCAATGGCAAAGTGATTATTGTCGTGTCTCTCCAAACTTTCCGCGGTAAAGTTCTTGTTGAGATAGCCATTCGCCTCTTCTATAGATATGCCGCTATCTTCTCCAACTATATATGTAACAAGGTTCCACAGCCACAAATACGGAAATGCACACATGATTGCACTCGGTGCTACAAACCTATTCGTATCTTTTGCGAGTGTTCGAGCCATTTCAGTGGAGGCACTTCGATATGCAGACATGACAAAAAGTGGTTTGATGATTGATATAGAGTTCATTTGTTTGCTGTATAAGAATTCATCGAGCAGCCAGCATAATCCAGAAACTCGAGAGATCACCGTGTGAAGTAGTATTGTCATGATTAGATCTGCTTTTGCAAAAGAGGATAATGCGGTGGAATGGATTGTGTACTGTAGGAAGCGGTGCGTTTGACTGAGAAAAACCATTTTGGGAGGTCTTCCGTAGACACGTGATAAGAATTCAGTAGCAAGACAAAATGGGAGAGATATCATCGATAGGAAGAATACTTTGATGAGATAGATGATCAGACTGATGATGGTTGGGTCTGATGCCGACGCAGCTTTTTCATGAGGGTCCCTGCTGCTGGATCGTTGAGATGCGTTTGTACCACCACTATCTCCTTTTCCAGTCTGCTTGTCGCTTGTCGCTCTGCGTTGTCTCACTTTGCCCATGGTAGCGATGGTGATGGTCGATGGGAGGTTGGTTTGTTGAGACGCTCTTGGCTTGGTGATGGACGGCTGAGGCTGGTGGCAAGAGACAAGAGCGAGCTGGCGGGAAACAAGCACCCCTCTTCTCTCCCCCTCCTTATTTCTCTTCGAACAAACACTATCAACCATGGCGTCCAAACAAATACTACTAATGCTAACTTCTCTGGCATTGGCTCAATGCTTCAATATCATACCGTCAATGCAACGTGCATCACACTCCAAGGTACGGTTCATGACAGCAACACCTTTAGAACCATCGACACGGTACGAAGAACAAGAAATAAGAGACGCGCCTAATGCTAACACAGAAGATGCCTTCACCCTCCTATCGTCGCTGGCAGCCACAACCTTGCTTCAAAGCGATAGGCGTCGCGATGCCATTGGTAAAGATATTGGAGCTCAGGCATCCAGCGCTACAAACTGGATTGACGAGGGATGTGCATTTCGTCTAAGATCAGTCTTGAATTCCTTGGAGTTGTGGATGCCTGATGGTGAAAGCAGTGATAGAGAAAGGCAAGACGAATCAATTACATGGTTACGATGGTTAAGATCCATACCGAGGCCAGTGATTGTAGATTTGTCATTGGAAGCTAGGGTGGCTGCTAATGGTACTGTTTCTGATGAGTTTTTGAAAATGCTGAATCTGTCTGGAGAGGAAGAAAATGCAAAGATATCTACGGCCAAGATGCAACAAATTCGAAGTGAGTTCCTCAATCGACTTGGTTGTAAATTGATTCTCCTCCCTTCAGGCCAGAGTATGCAAGGTTGCCTATCTGAACCAAATGGCAGCTTGATCTTTGGAAAGCTGTTGTATGGGGGAGTGACTCGGTATCGAATCTTGCCTTCTAGCAGTGCCCGTGATGTAGATGCACCTCCCAAGCCTCCAAGAAGGGCAGGTGAAAGGACTGAACGAAAAACATCAGTATCTGACCTAATACCTGCTTGGGTTCAGTATGGAGGCACGGAAAGACGCTATGACGGTGTTGATATGGGCCCTGCGATGGTTCTCGAAGTAAGTCTTGCTCCAAAGATACAGACTGCCGTTGATGGAAACAGCGCCCTTGCTGTGAATGATGTTCACAGTAAAAAAGGAGATATGGTACTAAATCGACTGGCTTGGTCACCAAAGAACATGTTTCGATTTGTTGAAACTGACGAAGAAAGTCTAAAAGATTCAAACACAACAACCACCCCAATGAAATCAAGTGCTTCAACACTTCAAGGCAAGGATCGAAATGATGCATTTGTGTCAGATTTTAAAGACCGTGTCGGTGGACTAGGACCCCAGATTGAAGCCATTGTTAGAAGAGTGCTTGATGGAAGAGTCATTCGTCCAGCGGAAGTAGATGCTCAGGGTAACATGTTGAGTTTTATCGAGGCCAAGTCTCAATATTCTGACACGGTTGGTTTCGGTTTAGATGAATCAACAAAACAGTTATCAATGGCTTCTTTGGAGGCACAAGAGTTGGAGATTTTGGGATTGACTCCGGTACGAGGGCTACTTCTCTATGGCCCTCCGGGTAATGGTGAGCTTTGATACGGCTGTTTCAAATCTGACATCATTCTTTCCCTTTATGATGCTAACGCCAGTTTCGCAATGCTTACAGGCAAGACTGCTCTGGCAAGGGAGATTGCTCGTGCGCTAAAAGCACGAGCACCGAAGATAGTATCTGCACCAGAACTTCTAGACCGATGGGTAGGAGGTAGTGAAAGGCTGGTACGCGAGCTTTTTCACGATGCAGAAGCTGAACTGGCAGCTTGTAATGGTGATTCAACTCGCTCCGCGCTGCATGTGATTGTTATAGATGAGATTGATGCTGTATTTAGGAAGCGATCATCTGCAGAAGATAGCGGAGAGGCTACAAGAAGTTCAACAGTGAATCAGATACTTGCAAAATTAGATGGAGTTCAGGCTATACCAAACGTTTTGCTGATAGGCATGACTAACCGAAGAGAACTTTTAGATGAAGCCCTCTTACGACCAGGACGGCTCGAAGTGCAGATAGAGATACCCTTGCCTTCAAAATGTGGTAGAAGAGAGATTTTACAAATACACACTGATTCCTTGAGGAAGAAAGGAAGATTGAGCCACCCGTTGTGTTGTGCAATTGATGGAGTGAAATCAGCCTACACAAAAGAAGTTCTTTTGGAAGAATCCAGCTCAGATCATGTACTTGTAGACACAACTCGTGGAAGAAAGAGAAGAGCAATAAAACGAGCTACGAGCAATTTAATCAACTCGATTGCATCTGTTAACGAAGTAGTTTACGATCTCGCGGATGACAGAATTACTGGTGGCTTCAGCGGCGCGGAGCTAGCAGGTTTAGTTAGATGTGCCGGGAGTATTGCATTATCTAGATTGAGGAAAGAAGGTGCTGCTATTGATTCTCTGTTAATAACACTCGATGACATGAAGCAAGCTTTGGACGAGGTCAAGAACTGATAGCTTTGGAAAAAAGTAATTCCACCGTCAATCATACATTTGTTTCTATACAACCCTATCCCTTAACATAAAGGTTGGCTCTGAATTACATGTTTGGCACACATCAGTTCCATTCGAACATAGCTGCATACTTTCAAGTGCGTGGCCGTTGCCAAGGAACCTCCAACAGCCTTCGACGTTACAGTCATGACTCAGACGCTGAGCGTGACTCTTCGAATGTAACACAAACTCCGAGCCTGAATAATGAGAAGGCACACAAGTGGTGGCATTCATTTCGATACCATGGCAAGCTGGATTAGGACAAAGCCAAGACTCGTGGAACTTCAACTGAGTGTAGCTCCGCAGGTACATCTTTATCCAATGTACAACCCAAGTGATTACACAAGCTTGACCTTTGGCAGCCCCTACAAACAAACTTTCTTTTTCCGAAGCCCATCCGACAACATCCAGTGCTGCAGTATCAATATTGAACTTTAGAAGAACTTGAGTTGCGTTGTTGTTGAATAACAGTATTGCATGGTCTTTCCACGTACGCAACGGATGCATGACATTAGTTGCTGTGTTTCGGTATATTCTTGCCATAAGGCCAGGAAACAGTCCTGGTGGGACGAATCCTGAAGTTTCACAGAAGCGATGGCCTCGTATGGCAGTTGAAGGGCTTAAGGTAGAGTTAAAGCTCACGTTTGCATTTGATAGCTTGGATAGGGGTGGCAATAGGCAAGGAAACAAGTATGTCATTTCATCGTCACTTGATAAGGGAACGCATATTTCCAACCCACACAGAAGTGACATGATTTGTGACACCTGCTCTTGAGGCTTGGTGTATTCATGGCCCAAAGCAAGCACAATATCCTCCAAACTGATAGCCCCTCGCTGCCGCCGAAGATTCGTTGCATCAACCTGGACAGTCGTACACGCTAGATCGTCCTTAATGAAATGCGCAAGAAAACCGGAGAACCACCCGATCGGATCAAGCAACAAACAATCTCCTGCCTGCATCACATCACCTACAGCTTCTAGGTATGCAATTGCTCGTTGTAGCAAGTTGCCGTCTGATCTCATTTTGGACAAGAGCAGGGAACTCCTTTCGGATCTTGCACAAAACGAATCAATCTCGTCTAGTAACTCACTTGTCGTGAGAATTGGAAGCTCGTGAACCAATGCCTTTCGTTTTGCAACGTCTCCAAGAATTGAAGACAGTTTTTCATAGGACTCAGGACAAAACCAAGTAGAGGCAACCTCGTCAATGGACTTCGACAATGATGCCTTGACTGCGGTTACCGTTTCCAAAATACTGCTATAATCAAGCATAAGTGGTCGCGGCAACAATATTGCTTCGGCAGATCTTCCTTTGATACGATTGTATTCTTCATTTGCACAGTCTATTGAACTGCCAATTTCGATATCGCTACATCTGTCTATTTGTGACAGTGCAAGCAGTAGTGATCCACGTCTCCGATCACCAAGTGAAGCAAGGAATTTGCTCCAGTACTCCCATGAACCACAGTGCCGATGCTCTGGTTTGCCAAAACTTGGAGCCGGTTGAATAATCATGCAGAGAGTGTACATGGACGACAACAAAAGTTGATGGGAGACGAGAAATTCTACTTGGCCTGCGAAATCAACCATAGAACACTTTCTTCTACCAAGTTCTATCATGCCGTCCACTTTGACAGCACCTACCGTGGACAAATACCCCTTTTCGTTTAGCGCAAATATAGCGCGAGAAAATGTGTGACAATCAATCATTGGATATCTGGATGCACAAATGTCTAGAAGTGCCTTTGATGGAGCAACGTCTCCACCAGTAGTATCGATATACTCTACTATATCTTTTCCTGATACATTTTGATCTGCAACAAGCTCGGCTGCATCCTTAGACCAAGCAGTTCCAAGTTGTGTTGCCCAAGCTACGAGCATCTTTGTATTCCAGTCATTAACTGGTAGAAGTGAGCTTTGAAAGTTATTTCTTCCGCATTGGCTGTCCAAGTCTGCTGTATGTGCTCTACAAAAAGTGCTCTTGCCGACTCCTCCATACCCCAACACCATCAATCTAATTCTTGTCACTTCTGTTTTCTCACTAGCCAAAAGAGTTAGATAGTTCTGAAGGTTTAAGTGAGTGGCTAGCCTACCCAACGGTGGTGACGAAAGAGGATTCAATGACATGTTAATGTGAAGAGATGATGTCGCAATTCGACCCGCCAGAAGCAACTGTGTCTCAATGCTAATGGATTCAAAGTTGTTGTCAGATATGTCAAAGTACTCTATGGACGATGCAGCAACAGCATCAATAATGGAATGATGAGACAATGCACCGCTTGATAGGTCAACATAACAAAGAGCAGAGTTGTTCATGAAAGCAGCTGAAATTGCTCTGTCCCATGCATCATTTTCATCTGCACCAAATTCATTTCCTTTCAAGTGAACTCTCTTCAATGCGGTGTTGAAAGCTATTCCGATAGAGAAAAATGAACAGTCTGATCCGTGCCCCAATTGATTCTTGTCAAGTACTATATGCTCAAGCGAATAGTTTTGACCTACACCAACACCAATTGCTGCCCCACCTTGATTGCCTACAGAACAGGATGAGAGGTCAATAAATTTGAGTGTGTTATTACACGTAAGCATATTTCCAAATGCCTCAGCACCGCCGTTTCCGACTTTGTTTCCTTTAAGATCGAGTTTTTGCAGACAACCATTGGTACATAAGCTTCTCGCTAATGCAACTGATCCATTATCTTCAATGTCATTCTTTTCTAATATCAACTCGATTAAGGTGCAGCTCGTAGAGGCTAAAGCTTGAGCCAAGATTGTACATCCTTCACACCTCAGATCATTATACGATAAATCCAATTTTGTCAGACAACATATGCCACCAGAGAGTGATTGCGATAATGTCTGTACATCCAATTTATCAGGCGACCCGCCAATTCTATTCATCTTCAACCCCAACTCTCTCAGAGCAGAGTTTTTCATTAATGCATTGAAGATGGCATTGCCTCCACATGGACCAATCATGTTACCAGCCAACTCTAGTTGAGTTAATGACTTGTTAAAAGCTAATGCGTTTGCAAGTGCTGTTCCACCTTCCGGACCAACTGCACATTTGTCCAAGACGAGAACTTTAAGAGTGTCATTTTTCATCAATGCATCTGAAATAGTGCTTGCAGCCGTGGGTTCGCCACCACCAGCCTTGATGTCGTTCAGACTCAAATCTAGCAGCTTTAGGCTCGTATTTTGTGAAAGAAAACCCCCTACAGCACGCCCGCCGGCGCTACCTATAGCATTCCTCGCTATCGAAAGATGTTTCAACCCTATAAAAGGTGACGATTGGGAGGAAACGAACTCAAGTACATGCGATGTGCCCTTTGGTCCAAGGCGGCATTTAGAAACGTCAAGGCTGTCAGCTACTCCATTAACCTGGGAAAGCTGTTGCTGAAAGAACTCAGTAAAGTGCTTTTCGTTAATGACCTCTGTGAGATCATATCCCGAGATATCAACACAATGAGTGCATGTTTCATCATTGTTAGCGGCAGCCTTTCTCTTCATGCTGTGGCTAGTGCGTGGTGGTGGATGGCTTGCTTGGAGGGAGAGGAGACACGACAATCATTTTTCTGGAGAGGTAGAACAAGATTTTAAATACAGTGTTACCTGTCGGTTTTGATAGAAAGATTCGCTTCCAACATACCCACTTGAGCAGAGTTATTAGCAGTCAACAAATCAAATAAGTTCAGTCTGACCAATATGGTAGTAAACGGTCACCTTCTGCTCTCGTTCAGCCAAAATATAGTTTATAATTGCCCATGATTCTCTCCATTATAAGCTTTTCATCTTTCAAAGCATCTGGATGATATCGCAAATCATAAATGAATTGCGTACTTTGTCTTGATATTGTTGCTGTCTGTTGCAAGTTCTTCTCAGCCCAGTTCATCATTTCATTGACATTTGACATGCTATGGTCGATTGGAATATAGTGCTCAAAAGGTTGCAGTGTTGTTTCCATGAGCCAGCTTTCGCATTTTGGTTTAGGCATCAAGACTACACTATTGCTCAATAGCATCCACTGCGTTGAAGCAAAGATAGTGAAAATGGTGTGTCTAACGATAAATTTTATGATGCAGCATATCACTTTCACTTACCGACAGGTCAGTGCAGCCCTGTTCTTGAGAAAACACAAGGTAACGATACCTGAGAGCATTTTGAATCACATCCAATGGCATAGTTTCAGCATTAATTGCTATTTCGAGTCGTATCGTTGCAGCATGCTTTGATATAAAATCAGAATCAACAATGCCAAGCCTATCTTGCGCCCAGAAAGTATCGCTAAGACCAAAAGGCCAAAGAATCGAACCGCGCTTAGAGTCACTATACCTCCACGTTGAAAAGCTTGGCACATCCAAATCGCTTGAAGTTCCAAAGTTTATTACCTGCATCGATTGCATATATTCCTCAGCAATGCCATGCCAAGATAGAACATGAAAAATGACGAGCTCTCACCTTAACTGTATCATCAAGCAACACTCGTTTGGACTCTTTTATGCCTTTGCTGTCATTTCTCCACGCTACACAAGAAACGTAAGTAAGCAAAGAAATTAAGGCCAAACGTAGCACATCATTTGATAACGACTTACAACTATGATTTGCATACTTCATCTCTATTCCATTCTTTGCTTTGAGAAGTCGCTTGAATGAATTTGACTTAAGATCAGCAGTATGTCGTTCATCAAAATATGGAAGGGCGCTGTCACACAGTTCTTGCATTGATGCATGAGTCTCGTTCCGCAGCGAGCATTGTAGTAGATCCGACCCAGATGCTATAAATACTGAGCCATTGGCGAGACCAGCTGCAGCAATTAATGTCTTCACCTGATGTAACGTTTCGCGTTTCATGGATACTGAATTGTGTCTACTACTCCAATAACCCATATAGTACTGAACTCTTTCATCCACCGAAGGAAATCGTTCAGCTCTGGTCAACTGCTTATGCAATTGTGCATTAAAATAATCGCCTCGTTCAATGCTTCCCATCCCAAAGTTGTTTTCATATACTTCCATTATTCCTTCAATGACCAACCTTTCATCTTCGATTGCATCAGGGTGAAACAATAGATCATATATGAATAGTGTGCTTCTTTCGGCTATCAGACGAGATTCGTCAGGGTGACTTTCTGCCCAGACAAGCATCTCTTCTACATTTGACATGTCCTCATTGATAGGTATGTAATGCAAAAAAGGCTCAAGTGTGCCTTCCATAGCCCAACTTTCCCTGATTCGTAGGAACCGTTGGTATTGAGTTGTAAAGAGCTGGAGTTTACAGGATTATACTGCACTTACCAAGTAAATCGTGGTGCTAAAACTACAGAGTTTGAAAGCAACATCCATTTGAGTCCAGAGCTAACATCGTTTCTTCGTAAGACATAGAGAGTGAGCACCAAAATATGTGTCATTTCATGCGAGAACAGCTACAGCATAGATATGTACTTACCCTTCGATAGATATTATATATCGATATTTGAGTTGCTCTTTCATAGCCAGGTGAGACCCAATCATTTCTGCTGGAGCATCCTCGTGATGTTTTGAGAATTTGGCATCTATCAATGACGAATTGAGATGTTTTGACACTAAAGCATATTTCATATCTGAACTTCCACTGATATTGCCCTGGGCAATACTGGTTTTGTCTACTTTGTCATACTTTCCTCTCCACACTGCTAGTGGCTTCTTCTCTTCCCATGGAATATCGTTATCAGTCACATCAGCAGCAACACCAAGATGTCTTTTTCGATTCAGTGGTAAAATGATTGGCTGTAATGTCTGGTCATTTTTGCAGTAGCTATTCCCATATCTACCACGATTGTTACATAATGGTCTGACTTTGGCAAACATTGGATACTTGGCGAGTTTGTCAGGCACAAATGAAGGCAATGCATCACCTATGAAATGAATCACATTGGCCAGTCCATTCGAATGCAATATGGCAATGTCAATATAGTCTCTGCAGTACGGGGCAAAGACCTGGAGCTCCTTCTTATTCTGATAGCATTCAGTTAATCTATCCTTGTCCAAATCATAAAGATTCACAAGAATATCTGCAAATGCTCCGTACTGTATTGTAGATTGTCGTTGGATGTATGTATCTCTATCAAATTGCATTCCATACATTGAGATGGACGAATTATACCATTTACCCATGTAATAGTCAATTCTCTCTTCTACACTTGGAAATCTCTTTGATCGTAATCTAGGGTGATGATTCCAATCCACGTATGGTTTCCAGTTTGAAGGGAACCGATCCATTTCTGATAACTTGCGTACTGCTGAGTGCCATTGTTTGTATTCGTCTTTTATCGACTGTTTTATTCTGTAGGGTTTGTGAGTAAGCTTTGCAGCCGCAGATTGCGATGCATCCTCATTATGAGGTGATGATGTTGCACACTTTTCTCGCAATGTTTCAAATGACAAAGCGGGAGGGTAAAACCATATGTGAACTTGGGTCTCGAGAACAATCAGAGCGAGAAAGCCGAGGATTGTCAGTGATACCGACGCTCGTCCTCGCTTTGGCCGTGGCAACAGTGCTGCGGCGGAAGCACGTATTCCGTCACCCATTGCTGATCTGTGGAATCAGGGAATGGATCGAGAGCAGCCATAGTTGTTGTTTCAATAGTGCCATCAGTGTGAGAGGCAAAGAGACCAGAGACCGGATTCTTCCCGCCATTTCACCCATCCATACCGTCTCCGCATCACACCGTCACCCGCATCACGTTCTCACGCCACCCTCCACACCTGCCCACCCCTGCCTGGCGGCACCTTGTGAGATGGCAATCTCCACCATTGCTCAGTCGTCCATCGCTCTCGCCCCCGCCCGCCCACATAAGGACATCGCGGCTTCGTCGCATGAGGCTGGGTTTCAGTATCAGTTCTAATAAGCTTCACCCATCGTTCTACTGACAGATCAATGGATAAGCAAACCAACCATGCGGATAGACATCCTGTTGTAGTTTTATTATTAGTCAATCTCGATGAGTCAATCTCAAAACTCTCGACTTCACTCGGCACCACTGTGACTGTCGAACATGTGCTACACAGATTGTTGCAACAGTTTACATGCAAAGCGGCAAGTCATACGATGCTAGACCATCCAACAGGCAGCAAACACCAAACAAAAGATGAAGTAATAAAGTCAATAATGAGATTCAGGAAAGAGTCAGATCGATGGACAGCATGTGCGTCTGTGCTGCTGAAGAGTACTGCGTTTCATCGATCAATACAAGAGTTCTCAACGGGAAATCAAATTGATGATGAAGGTGTTTTGAATCTATTCACGGACCACACTCTTTCATGCAAAAAAATAGATTTACTACCAATTGTGAGTCTACCTCGAACAAAATACAACCGACCTTATATTCCTTATCTGACTGAACAAAATGACACAACAAATCGAGATGAAGCGGATGGAGAAAATGAAAATCCATTTGCAAAACTAAACATATCGCATCAGTACCCACACATTGCATTGGTACAATCATTATCCTCTCGTATTAAGATTGGGTTGGATCTCGTAGTGTTTAGTTTTGGCAGAAATGAATTCACACCAACAGCAAATGATTTCATACAAGCTTTCGAATCCAGCTTTACTCCATACGAATGGGAAAGGATACAATATTGCTGCACTTTTGGACCAATACAGAGTCGGAGAAAAAGAGAGGACGAATCTAAATTGAAAGAGTTCTTCTTGCGTTGGTCCATGAAAGAAGCATACACGAAAGCACTTGGATTGGGCATGCATATAGAGTTTTCATCGTTTGAGACTAGACTGGTTGGTATTGATGAAAATAATATCTCAAATGTGAGTGTTTGGAGCACTGTCATCAATGCAATAAACGGCAAACAGTTAAATAGCAATGTGGAGAATGAACTTCGTAACAGATCATATTCAGTACTTGGCAAAGTGCAATCAAAATCGACTAGTACGAAATCAAGTGGAAATGATGAATGGGAGTTCATTTTTATTCCAATAAAAACTACAGATGGTGCTCGCTCAAGCCATGATGCGTGTTGCTGCATATGCAGAGGACCCTTGCTTCAAAATGGTATTGAATTGCCCAATAAACTTGAATCAAAAGTGAATACGCAAGTGCAGATTGAAAAGATTGACCTGATTGATCTCATCAAGCTGCATATGTGAATTAAATAATGAAGAGCATTACTCTACTCACTCACAGCTGTACTTCTTTCTTCATCATTTCATCCAAGCATAAACATAGAATATTTATTATTTCACAGAGTTTCCAAAAATTGAGGTGTAATAGTTCTACTGATCCTGCTTCATTTGACTGCATTAAGGTAGTTCCCCTAGAACATATCTTTTTTGGTATCTGTTGCTCGGCCAATAATTTGTCAATGCCAAATCCAAGCTAGGGTGCCTTGAAACACACCATGAAAAGGAGTTTGAAGCATCGTGCATCAAACGGGAGGCCCTCATTCTTGAGCAATTCATTTTAAAATTGATTTTGGGCGATTTTGACCAAAACTGCCACTCTCAGAACACTGAGTTATCTTGGGCTGGTGGAAGAATGGAGCTAGAAACAAGCTCAGAGTGTCCTTCCGATGTGATAGAATCATTGCACATCAAACCGGAGGCCTTTGATCCTGAGATCCCAAAAACGTAGATAAAGATACTTTCTAGGTTCAAAATTCCGGAGAAATTCCTTCTGGTCGCGGGCCGGGAATCTAGCCAGAACCGGAATTTCGACCAAAACTTCGATTTAGTTCCGGTCATTTCTGGAGTTTTTATGTGTCACAGATGACTATCAAAGGTCATTAATGTTAAGTAATTGATATAAGACGTCACATCTCCGTCTCCTTAATTAAAAAGTTTGGAAAAAAGCGATACCTAAAAAATGATTCCGGCGACTCCGGGGCTAAAAATCCCGGAAAATGGCCCAGAACCGGAATTTCAACCAGAATTTCTCCGGAATTTTGGACCTAGGATACTTTCTATGGACTTGGCAAGAAGGGTAAAGTTTCTTTGCGTGAAACTTTGAGAATCAAGTAGGAAATTTTGTCCGTCACTCACCAAGAATTTCATGTATAAAGCTTGTGCATGGCGCCAAAAACGCACAAAAAAGTGCCTGCTTACTATACCTTTCCCAACAAAAACACAGGAAATACATGCAAAATTGGTCGACTGATCTAATGCCATAGCTCTGTCTTGTTGACAATTCGGCCAAACCTTTGCGCAAGTATCATTAACAGAATTCATACATTATGATTATTATTATCAATAACTAGGGCTCTTAATGCTATATTATGACCAGATAACCCCTTCATGACTAGATATAACCCTCTCCACCTACAGGCAGTTTCATATGACTGATATTTATGGGTGAGATTGCCCTAGAAAATGCTAATTTTATTAGAAAAATAATTTTGTTAGTAGCATAGCTAGCAAAATCTATCTCCGCTTCGACTTGTCCTCTCCTGGCAGTTGACCCCATTTTGGAAAGCTCATAACCTAAAGAAAACGATCAAGCAATCCTTGCCAGTTTGGACAAAGTAGTATTTTAGAAGTGGGCAAATCAATTTTTTAGAGGGCAAAACAAGCACTCTTTTGATCAAAAATGAAGACGCTGGGGCTCGCGAATTGCTATTTCAATGATCCAACGCCTCTCCTACACCCTCCGCATGTCTCAACCCATCAACGGCACGATGGCGCAGCCGCCTCGACTTCTTCCGTGGGTTTTAGAATGCGAGGAGAGTCAGGTCATCATTGTTATGAAAGTGGCTGTGTCGTCTCCAAGTAGCCTTGATGCTGGAGATGATTGAAACACATCAACATTGCAAATCGTCAATGAGGTGAGCCCTTGATTGATGTTTGTGTTGGGCGTATCGCCGCTCTCAAACAGAACTCACCGGTTGAATCTTTTCCCTCTCCACCTCTCGGTCATCTCTTCCCCACATCTCGTCATCAATGTACATCGGCTGACCCCTTTTCTCCCATTTTCTACACACATCACCCCCGAGCGTTGACGATGTGTGATATCTTGTGAACCAAACCATCACCCATCACATATGATGATAGAGACACACTGTCTCTTTTCTTTCTCCTTTGCTATCAAGTCTTTTCTGTATTTCTCTCGGCAAAAGAGAGAGGTGAGTTTGCTCTTATATGTTCTCCGTCAGACAAAGGCAGTACTTGTACACTGCCATCTTTTGGGCACAAAAACAATTTGCTAGCCTCCGAGTTCACTCAATCTAACTCAACAAACACCCGAATCAGTGATGTGAATGGGAAATGCAACAAAATCTTGAGTAGTGGGCCAAATGCAACAATTCAAATGGCTGGAGACCTCAGAATTGTACATGCAATGACGACATGGTACTTGGAATCAAGTCCCATAAGCTCATCTCTAGCCTAGAGTCCATGATTTAGGTTTTTGCTAACTGTCTACATGCTAAAATATAGGACTAATTACACTGCATCTGATTCATCCCTTAGATGCTCCTTAAAGAAAGCGATAAGGGGCTTCTAAGGAAACGACATGAAATGATGTCATAATTCGGCTTCTAGGGGGCTTCTTAGGAGAAAGAACATCGGAGTCACGTGATCAGACATGGCATGACGTGGCAAGGGTTCGTCTAAGGATCTTTTAAGAAAATTGGCTCACTCCGCTCAATTTGAACTCCATGCAATCACCATGGGACTTATTTCTAGATCAATTTAAAAATTCTAGATCAAATCTTTCCCCAATCTAAGGAGCGTCTAAGAGATAAATAAATACGTATTAAATCACACATAGTCTAATCTAATAATAAAAAGTGTTGTCCCTAGGATCTTTCAATGCCAATGTTTCTGATCACAGCATGGCCGCCAGGGGCGACATAATAACTATAACTAAATTACACTTCAGCACGAGCAGGCCGGCAGCTGACAGTTTAAGTTGCATCACAGCACGTCATGAGAATGAGAAAATTCCTGATTGTGTCAAGAACAGTTCAATCTGGTCGACGCCGTTTATTTGACTTGTCGTCTGTAGAGCCAGACCCGCCATGCATATGCTTTAGATTCGCCATATCAATTGATGTAGATGTATCATCCGCCTCACAATATGGAATGGGTGGCTGTGCAAGCATCGAAGTTGAGCTGAGAAGGTGACTCACGTACTGAATTGGCCGGCACATGTTCAAGCAGCAGCAGCAGCAGCACATTGCATTTGGATGCATAATAAGCAAGTAATCTCTAAAATCAGAAGCTTTTCCTAAATTCAATTCATAATCCATGTCTCCACATGATCAGTTGTATAGCTTCTATACACAGGCTATACACACGGATATACTACCTCCGTACCAAAATACTACACTGATACTCGAGGCTGCTGCAGAGATGGGGGTGGATTGGGAGGACATCACCGAGAAGTTGGAGTGAGGCAACGATGCGGGGCATACCACTGATGGCGACGGAGTGATTGCGGGCGCAGGAATCGATGGTGTGCCAAAGGCCATGGTCGTGTTGTGTTTTGAGTGGTTGGTTTGCCATTTGCCATGGTCGTGTTGTGTTTTGTGTGGTTGGTTTGTGTTTGGCAACGAGGGCGATGAGAGAGCGTGACTTGATAGTTGTAGTTGGAACTTTTTTGGCGGACTGGAGTCAAGGCAGAAGAGGAACTTTTTTTGGACAGATTAAAAGTATTTGTTAGTATTTTTTGCCTTGGGTAGCAAAGGTTCCCCATAAGTTCTCATGAAATCATTTTGTCTTGAACTGAAACTTCCACCCATAATAGCTCTCCTGCTGCGAAGTTCGGAATTTTTGCTTGGAGTGGACACTTTGAGTAGTGCGACGGACACTAATCCCACATGTGATAGGAGGTATGGAGTCAAAAAGACAAACTGAGGTAGAAACACATTTTGGAAGAAATGTTCCACAAGTTCTCTTCAAAAATCAAAAGTACCAATTCTACATA
>JALLPI010000370.1:0-22558 GCA_036939935.1 Cyclotella atomus | reverse complement strand
TGAACCGACACGCAACGAGTTGCCGTGTGGGTTACTGTAGTAGTAAAACTTTGATCCCCTTCCCCACCCTTTAGCCAATGGGCAGTCTTTTCAGACGGGTTTGGGGGTCAAAGCATGTGAGCTTTAACCCACTGAAGTTTTTGGCACCACACACATCTCTTTTGTTTAGCTGTCATTGGAAAGTCTTGGTTTTAGTTTAAGAGTGTATCCTTCTCGTTTGCGTGAGGCCGAGGCATACGAACCAAGGTCCAGTACGAAGTACTTGATCTTGATCGTGAGAGTGGTGTTCTGCTCTGGCCGTGTTGATGCCCATCTTCTTTCAATGGTGTTGTCAGATGATATTGTTGATGTTTTGCGATTTCGTAGGTTGCGTGGCTAAGTCATACCAGATGATGGACCGTTGGCTCTTCTCATTGGCTTTGATATGGGTTCACCTTGGTTCATGTTGGCTACCTGGATCATTGCAATCGTAGGCTCGCTTCCGGTGTTGGCTACTGATCGTTGGTGCTGCTCATCCCCCATCGTTGGCGTCAATGGCTCTGTTCTCGTCAATGGCGATGTTGATGTCTCCGCTGGCTCTTAGCTTTGCAAGCTCGTTGATGCTCTCAAAAGAGTTGATGTGGCTTGGTTTGTTTTACGAAGACTGCCCCAATCCCTTGGATAATTAATCCTGTATGCTAGACATAGCAAATACATTGATCTCATTGACTAATACAGGATTAATTATGAGCTGATTATCCAGCTAACAATGTTGTACAATCGGTTTGCTGTTGGATTTATCCGTTGGCATGTGAGTGCGAAATGATACCTTCGTGTGGAGTGCTTACTCTGTAATGCCAAAACTAGCAGTCAAACTGTGTGATTTTGGATCAGATTTGGTGGACAGTGCTCAAATATTCACTCACGTGAAGCCAAAATGCACCATGGCTTGAGACATATGGGATATCAAAACCTGTTAGCACTTCAAAACACCACTCTTTGGATCCATATGGAAGACATGGAATGGGCTGGCAGCACATTCCATGGGTTTGTGCCCTCAAACTGTGTGATTTTGGCTCAGATTTTGGTAATGCTGAAAACTTATCACTCACATGAAGCCAAAATGGACCATGGCTTATGAGTCATATGGGCTGTCAGAACCTGTGAGCACTTCAAAACACCACTCTTTGGATCCATATGGAAGACATGGAATGGGCTGGCAGCACGTGTCGCATGTTTTCATTCATTCAAACTGTGTGATTTTGGCTCAGATTTGGTGGACAGTGCTCAATATAGCCTCACTCACATGAAGCCAAAATGGGCCATGGCTTGAGACATACATGAGTGGAAAGAACCTGTTAGCACTTCAAAACACCACTCGTTGGATCCATAAGGAAGGCACGGAATGGGCTGGCAGCACATGTCGCATGTTTTCATTCCTTCAAACTGTGTGATTTGGCTCAGATTTGGTGGCCAGTGTTCACCTCACTCACATGAAGCTAAAGTGGACCATGGCTTGATACATACACGAGTGGAAAGAACCTGTTAGTACTTCAAAACACCATACTCTTTGGATCCATATGGAAGACATGGAATGGGCTGGCAGCACATGTCGCATGTTTTCATGCCTTCAAACTGTGTGATTTTGGCTCAGATTTTGTTGCCACCAGTGCTCAAAAAACTTACTCGTGTGAAACCAAAATGGGCCATGGCTTGAGATATATTGGCAATCAGAACCTGTTGGCACATTCGCAGGACACCTCTCTGTGGAACCATAAGGATGGCACGGAATGGGCTGCGGCATTGGCAGCTCATGTCATGGTTTCATGCCTTCAAACTGTGTGATTTGGCTCAGATTTGGTGGCCACCAGTGCTCAAACAGCATTAACTCACGTTCAGTCAGATTGGGCTATTGCATGAGACGTATGGACTATCAGTTTCCTGTTAGCACTTCAAAACACCATACTCTTTGGATCCATATGGAAGACATGGAATGGGTTGGCAGCACATGTCATGGTTTTGTGACCTCAATCTGTGTGATTTTGGCTCAGATTTTGTTGCCAGTGCTCAAATAATCACTCATGTGATGTAAAAATGGGCCATGACTTGAGACATAATATAACATGGGCTGTCAGAACCTGTTAGCACTTCAAAACACCACTCTTTGGATCCATAAAGAAAACATGGAATGGGCTGGCAGCACATGTTGCATGTTTTCATTCATTCAAACTGTGTGATTTTGGCTCAGATTTTGTTGCCATCAGTGCTCAACACTTCACTTCACTCGCCCGTTAAGCCAAAATGGGCCATGGCTTGAGACATACATGAGTGGAAAGAACCTGTTAGCACTTCAAAACACCACTCTTTGGATTCATTACGAAGACATGGAATGGGCTGGCAGCAGATGTCGCATGTTTTCATTCCTTCAAACTGTGTGATTTGGCTCAGATTTGGTGCGGCCAGTGCTCAAAAAACTTACTTGTGTGAAGCCAAAATGGGCCATGGCTTGAGACATATTGGCTGGCAGAACCTGTTAGCACATCAAAAAACACCTTTCTTTATGGAACAGTAATATTTTTTCAGTTCATTGTTGACTCCCCATCTTCTACTAGTTTCAGTACAATTGAAGATTGAGGTGATCTCTCTTTATCTAATGTGTTTATTTGAGGGCATTACCAACTAATGATTGACTACTGCGAGGGTCACTTAGATTAACTTAATCTATTACACAAATTATCTTGCTAATTTGCTAAAGCAATTCACTGCTCAAAGTGCTGTTTTACAATTGATTGGACAACAGCGAGAATAACCGACAAACTATCAGTTTATTCTTTAAAAATTGCCAACTGCAAGTCAGAATGCACCAGAAAATGATCTCATCTATCTCATATATTAGCACCCATAGTAAGCCAGGTAAGAAAAACTGGGTGAACTGGCAACACCTGAAACAGCAGTTTCAACCCCATTACAGCATTTGATCATGAAAGCTCCACCATTAAACTGGGCCGCTTCAGCAGCAGAGTGAACAGTCGAAAGGCACCAGCCAGCTGTATTATCACCACCATTGCCTGATGAGCTGTATGTTGAACAAGTTGATCCATTCCAGGAGCCAGGAAAGCAGTACTGCAAGACAGCCCTGTCAACTATAAACGCATCATTTCCCAATGCTTCAATCTTTATCTTGTAACCTTCATACATCTCAGTCCAATTGTTCGTCATGTAGTATGCAGCATTTGGAGTAGCTGGAGGTATATCGCAGTAAGACGCAGTCTGTGAACCTCCAGACTTGTAAAATTTGATGCAAATTGTCGTCGTGGTGCTAGCTATTGCCTGTCCAATATCATAATCTTTGAAGAAGAAAGTGATTCCATAGAGTCAGGATGAATGGTCATTGATTATATCTAGTATTTCACATTGAGCGTACCAATGACAACTCGCACTCTGATGTATGGTGTTGTTGGGTTTGCAGTTGGCGAAGGTGTAGGCTTCTTTGTGGGTTGCTGTCATTCAAATGCATCAAAAACAAAGGATTAAGCAGTTATTCCACGTTTCTTTCAGCTAAACTTGTAGTAATGGACTTAATCTGATCTTACTTTCGTTGGTTTCTTGGATGGGGCCTTTTGTTCAACGGCGTAAAATGTAAAATGTGACTTTGTTCCATGTTTGATCTGACAAAACATAATAATCTTACATTCGTTGGTTTTTTGCTAGGCGAGTTCGTTGGCAATTTCGTCGGATTCTTGGATGGAGCCTTTTGTTCAACCGTTAAAATGAGGAGTTAGTAACTATGTTCTTCAGTAATTTCAATTGTTGTTGCATCTAACGCAACAACGAAATCTTACATTCGTTGGAGTCGTGTTCGTCGGTTGTTTTGTCTAATGTCAAGTTGTAATAAAATGCTGTGAGCTTTACCTTCGTGAATAACCAAAAGCCCAGTTCCAATTTCTAATGACACGAACTTACTACTGGAAAGGCCGCAGGTTGGGCTGTCGGCGGGTTCGTTGGTTGACGTGTCTAAAGTTTCGTGAAAAGCATAGAGGTGTTGTGAGATTTCCCTTCATAAACAACCGACAACCGAAAGTACATCCTATATCTCCCATCATCATCCTCATCGAATCCTTAATGGAAATGCCGTAGACTTACCGGCAACGCAATTGGCACCGAACTTGGCGAAGCAATGTTGGTGCTCGGAATCGAAGAAGAAGTAGTTGGACTCCCAGTTGGATTGCAGTATTCAGCAGAGTCAAAATTGATGGCATGCCTCTTGGCACACACGAAGTCAAGCGAGTATTTAGCCACCATAGTTCCTACATCATCTATCAACATGATATTAGATCCGCCCAAATGGCAGAAACATATTGTAGGGTCAGGCGCGTATCTGCACATATGTTGGCCAATATACAGGGCGCGAACAGACAGCATCGAACCTAAATCAACTTCCCACCAGGCCGCATTAGGGTCATGTTTAGCTGTATGACTGAACGAGTATGGGTCACTATGATCTAAAGCAGCGAATGCAGGAGTGCTTTCTTCGAGCGTGGTTGATTGGCTTGCAGCTTTCCCAGTTGCAATAGAGGGTCCAGTCACTGAAGAAAAAACTTGCACACTGAATAGTTGGATATACTGCCCGGGCATTGATTCGATCTTGACTTTTTGAGCGCTTGGGACACATGCAGTGCCTTCGCCATTGGCTTGATTGTGTCCAAACTCGAAGCAGAGGATGTGGACCGAAACAATATGGAGGAGGCGGCAGCTTAAGTTCTTCATTGATTTGCATCAGCCAAATCAACTTGTCGAGCCACACACACGACACATACGAACGATGCTGTTGGATGCAGATTGCTTATGTAGCCTTAGGTCGTGGGTACCTACAGTCTATGTACAGAGTCAGATTCACCAAAGTCGTCCTCATTGTTGCACTTACGCAAGAAAGCAAAAGAAAGACCCCAGTTCTTAGGTACTGTCATCAGGTTTAAGTTCTTGGGAACTTGGGCATTAGTCCCGGACTCCTGAGCAAGTTCCCCATTGATCTCTCTTCGAAGAAGAAGAAACTTCATTGAATAAACCTTAGGTCTAGGGTTAATTGGGTTGATTTGCGATCACAATATCCTTTGACAAAATGCTAAAGATAACATTGCTGATCCATTTTGCTACAGCCTTTGGCAATACCCTTATTCAAAAGGATAAATAATACATGCGAATCCATTTTGCTACAGCCTGCATTATCACTCTCTTGAGACTTGTATTCAATAATCATCTGTACAAAACCGAAAGGGCGTTTGTCATCATCTTCAGCCCCGATCAATCACGATCCCTCTCCAGAGAGCAATAGTTCGACTGCATCTCTTTTGAATTCATAATTTTGATCTATCATCTCTACCAAAGGTTCAGTATAGAAGTTCAAGTCACCTCTCTCCAGAAGATATTTCTATTATCCTCAAGTAGAATGCAACTCAACACTCTCGTGCTCGCCTCACTTGTGGCCTCCCCCGCGCCTGCACTCGGAATCGGCTGCTACAGTGCCTGGAGGCAGGGAGCGGAATATGTTAGTGGAGACATTGTCTCGGCCGTCGTCCCGCTTAACGCCACTGCTGGAACCACCCAGACGAAGAACTTCAAGTGCATTTCTGGCTCCCAGCCCTCTCTCTCCCATTGCCCGAGCTACGATCCATCCAACAGCCAACAGGCTTCGGCTGCCTGGTCGGACAAGGGCGTCTGCTCTGGACCTCTCATCACCCCGCCACCCACTCCCAAACCCACTGCAGCGAGATGGTCTGGCAAAGGATGCCCCAAGGAGTGGGTCGATGGAGCCTCTTACGAAGGAGGCGAGATTGCCGAGGTCAATGGCCTCGTCTACAAGTGCTCCACTGCCCAAGCTTCCAACACCTGGTGTGGGCATTCGAACTACAAGCCCGGCGACTCACAATACTGGGCTTCGGTGTGGACTCTCTTGGGATCTTGCGATGGAACCATTGCGCCGACCAGTTCACCTGTGTTCAAGTTCCTTACGAATGCCGGTGGCTGCCCTGACGAGTATGATTCCTCCGCCACTTATGAAGAGGATGAAATTGTCATTATGGATAACATTATGTATAAGTGCCGTTCTTGGCCCAACTCTGGATGGTGCAACGTGGATGTATACGCGCCAGGAGGGGTCTACTCGGAGATAGCATGGGCCGCTTTGGGCTATTGCGACGGTGAGTCCTTTGTTTTGTGAAACTCACATGGTACACATCATGTGCTCACTATCATATCATTCTTTCTCAGGAACCATCTCTCCCACAACTGCTCCCGCCTTCTCGGCCTTGAAGGACCACAATGGTTGCCCCAATGTCTACGACAAGTCCAGAAATTATGACGCCAATGACAAGGTCACTGATACCCAATTTATTGTCTGGCAGTGCTCGGGTGATCCCAACCAATCCCGATACTGCTCTCAGTTCGAGCCAGGCAATGATTACGAATTGGCCTGGATGTTGATTGGCTACTGTGATGGAACAATGGCACCCACAAGTTCGCCTAACTTTAGCATGCTCAAGGACATAGGCGATGGATGCCCCAAAGCATATAATGCTGCCACTATTTACGAGGAAGGCGACGCCGTTTCTGTCTTAGTCTCTGACACTCCTGATCGTGCCGTTGTGTATACATGCAAAGGGTGGCCCGACGGTGTCTTTTGCAATGCCGGCCACAACTATGCTCCTAACTCCAACAATGCCAACCTGGGCTGGACTCTCAAGGGATATTGTGACGATACCATCTCGCCCACTGCTGCTCCCATCATCGCCGAGTGCAGATGGTACAACGGCACGAAACTCACCACCATCAACAGCTGGACGAAGGCTGACGTTTGGAGTTATGTCCCCGGGACTCATGTTAGCAAGGATGGAAGGATCTACAAATGCAGGGCGTGGCCATATGGTTTGTGGTGCAAGGTAGCGGCCTACGAGCCAGAGAGGCGTTACTCGCCAGAGAAGCATGTCTACTGGCCAGAGAAGCATGTCTACTGGGGTGATGCCTGGACTAAGGCTGGCGACTGCGTGGATCTCACTCTCCCCAGATTTCATTCCCCAAGCAAAACTCCATCCAAATCTCCAACTGTCTCGCTGCAGACTGTGTCTCCTACAGTTTCGCCCTCTGCCTCACCGAGCAGGAGTCCCTCCACCAGTCCAAGTTTGTCGCCATCGAAGAGTCCTAGTGCATCGCCGTCGTCATCTCCATTTTCAAGTCCCTCCAAATCGCCCTCTGCCTCATCGAGCAGTAGCCCCTCCACCAGTCCAAGTGCTTCGCCATCGAGGGGTCCTAGTGTATCACCGTCGTCATCTCCATCTTCAAGTCCCTCCAAATCGCCCTCTGCCTCACCAAGCAGGAGCCCCTCCACCAGTCCAAGTTTGTCGCCGTCGAAGAGCCCAAGCACATCACCGTCGTCATCTCCATCTTCGAGTCCCTCCAAATCGCCCTCTGCCTCACCAAGCAGGAGCCCCTCCACCAGTCCAAGTTTGTCGCCATCGAAGAGCCCAAGCACATCACCGTCCAAGTCCCCAACCAATTCTCCAACAGTAGCATTCATTGGAGTGCGTATTATGATTGGTAAGTGATATGTAAAAATACCGATATTCATATAGGGAATGACCATTCATTCTAACTCTGCTACTTTCGACTCGTCAGACTATAACATGAGTGGTGATCTTGTAGCTTCTACAACTACAGGTATTTGTATCAGATTTTTAACATCTGGAGGAGCAATTGTTGCCACTTACTGCGGTATACCACCAGCCACTCCATCTTCTACATACTACTTGACCAACGATTGGGTTGTGATGTATGAAGGCTATAAGATCCAGATTTATGCGCAAGGTGATGATTCATTTCTTCTTGATAAAGGCTTCATGCAGTACTGTGTTCCGGGTGATTGGGATGGATCAGCTTGTACAACATACACTTCGCTAGCCAACGGTGCTAATAACCAAGAAGCATGGTGCATTTCAACTGATCACTCTGCTGCAGAAGTGGCTGAACAAAACAATCATGCACGTAACAACCTATGTTGTGATGGGGTTGAAACTGTTCTTTCTGGTGTTGGCAGTTCACCCAGTTTTCTTTACATGGAATACTATGACTGCGCATAAGTGGGTTAAAGTCATTTGCGGATTCCGACATAATATATGTTAAAAATAATAGTGACTAACGCTTAGAAACAAACCCATCTAATGACAAATGAATAAAGTCGGCGATGGCTGCTGGTATGCATTCACAATTCATCATCTAAATATAGACACTTATAACATTTTTACATGTCTAAATACGGCACAACTTTCTCTGACAGCTAAACAAACAACAGGTACTTCTAACTGCACTCCCATTCTATTAGACATACTCTTCAGTGTAACCTTCATCACCATATTGGTAATACTCATCCTCCTGCACATACTCTTCTCCCCAACTATCATCAGAATACCATTCAACTCCTCCACCTCCATTTTCATACTGCTCCATCAATGGCTCAAGATTGGCTTTCACCTTTAGAAACGTCTGCTTTACAAGCTCATTATGTTGGAGGATCACGGGAAGCCTTGGATGCTCATCAAAACTCTTGCTATAACCCTTCTCTTCTAACCTGCCAAGTAACTCCAAGAATGTATCGCAGTGATTAAGAATTTCATTCATCACTTCATACCTATACATTTCATGTATCTGAGCTTTCGTCTGCTCATCTCCAGACATGTGAGCCTCGTAGAATTGTCTCTTGACATCACCTGCATCTTGTGTGTACTTCTTATCGGAGAGTACCTTGGCATAGAGGACGACATCAAGTACCTCTTGGCTCATGTCACCTGTTTCGTGGTAGAAGAGCATTTTGGTTGGATCCATGCCCATGGCAACGTTCTCCTCTGACTTTGGAATGTCCATCATTTTACAGAATCCAGCTGGACTTGATTCATCCATGAAACCTGAGAATGCGCAATGGTATATTGTTAAACTATCAAAGATATAAACCAAAGCCGAGACGAACAGAACGTATAATATTGTGTTTGACTTACCATAACGAGCAAACAAGAAGGAAGGATTGGTAGGATCTCCATAAGAAATCCTCAAAGGACTATTGGCCGGAACATCCACCAAAGTATACACCATGCAATTACCCTCTTCATCAAAGTACAACTCCGTTTCCGGCACAGCAGCATGATTCAACATATCTGCATACGGCACCAAGGCAACATCACCTTCGTACTGTCCTTCCTTTTCACAATAGGTACGCGTATACACCGAATTGAATGCCCATTTGAGTACTTCTTCATTGGACTTGACAGCATCCGATACGAGATCCACATTCTTGAGAACTTGGACAAAGTTATCGAATTTGAGACGTTCGGCTCTGCTCAGGTTGAAAACCAGTGGGGGCAGGCATTCGTAGCAAAAGTCGGTCATGCTGACGGCGCTGAAGTGGAGGCGGGGGAGGCTATCCAACCAGGGTAGGTAGGCTGAATTCTCTTGTGCTTCGTACTCCATCAATACTGTGCAGAGAATATAATGATGTTGTGATCAATATTGGAAATAATATATCAAAAAGAACGTAAGCACACAACAAGTATCAACACACTCACTCTTGAGAAACAAATAGAACTTGGATGTACTACCAGCCCCGCCAATCTTCCCAAGCTTCTCGACAGCCTTGGCAACACTGCCACTCATCGATTCCAATTCTCGACCAATCACACTAGAAGAAAGTACCATTTCAGCAGGTATAAACATGACAGCACTGCCGGCCGGTAGATCGGCCGTGGTGACCAGTTGATAATCTAACCCATCTTCGGTGTAGAGTTGTATACCGTCCATTTTCTGTACTCCATAGGCTGAGCACCATGATTCAAAGTTGTCGAGGTTGCGCGGCGATTCTTCCGAGGTGGAAATGTGGGCTGGTAGTAGTAGCGATGATGATGTGCGATGCGAAAGGATTGTAGATGCGGTGAATGCACGAACGTCTATTACGGAAGCCAAGGCTGCCAATGATGCAGCTGCGTTAACCAGTCTCATGTTGTAATCTAAAGTAATTTCTTGGTTCTATCGGTCTATTGGATTTGTACAATGATTTATGTCACCGATAATTTCTGGCTCTTAAGCGATGATGGGCAGCGGTATGTTTCCCATCAAAGAGATGATGTCGATCGAGGCGTGAGTTGGCTGTCATTGCATTCTGGCCTTGCTTTGTAGACGTAGCCGTTGATGTCGTCAACAGATGGCACTCTCTCGTCAGCTGGCTCTGGCTCATTGTTGTTCTATTCTCGACGGCTGTCGACGAAACGGCAGTTTTGGACCTCATCGTCGCTCCTAATTGTTCTATTAACTCGAAGTTCAGAGTCAAAGTTCGAAGTTCGTCACGCCAATCAAAGCAACCAAGCAAGCGAGCCAATAGCCAGCAGCAAAGCAGACAACCTTTGCCCTTTGCCAGCACGCCAATCAAAGCAACCAAGCACTAAAAGCAACAGAGACGTCAAAGAGACAGTAATTTAAACCGAGGTAGCAGCAGCACAAGCAGCAGCGCCAATCATGAAGCGAGCTCTCCATCTCTTCGCACTAATGCTATGCCAACAAATGAGCAGCGCGCAAGACAGCGGTGTGCAGCTTGCTCAGCAGCTGATAAATCACATGCAATCATCAGAATTGAGCAGCTGGAAGCATCTAGCTGACTTTCTTTCTGCTTCTTTTGATGAGAATGGCAGCGGCAGCGATTCATCTGCAACGGAGGATCAATACAGTTCTGCCAGAAGAAAAGCATTGCAATGGCTATCCACAGATGAATATGCAATCACTTTATCTAACGATGCCAACAACAATAACAACGAATCAGACAAGAAACAATTGCAACTACTGCAACGATATGCACTGGCAACAATCTACTATAGCACTTCTCAAAACGGAAAATGGAACACCTGTGACCCCGATACCTCCACACCATGCGAATCCGACAAACATCGATTCCTATCATCCTCCAATCATTTATCCTGGGAAGGTATCAATGGCAAAAATGGACTCGTCATCTGGCTTGATTTAAACACTAGAAGTCTATCCAATCATTGCCCATCCTCCCACGACAGTCACACACAAACTACTGTACACTACGATGCCCTACCACCCGAAATGGCATTACTCTCCCCCTCACTGGAATTACTCTGGCTCCACTCCAACCCATTGTTATGCGGAAGGATCCCATCGTACATTGGTGAATTTAGCAATCTGCAAACAATAAGTGTCTATTCGACCAAAATGTCGGGATCTATACCGAATTCTTTGTACAATATTGAGAAATTGACATCGATACGATTGTATCGATGTAATTTTTCGGGGTTGATTAGTGATGATATGAAAAAGTTGAGAAATTTGAAATGGTTGTGGATACATGAGAATGAGTTTACGGGAGTATTGCCTGATTTGGGTGAGTTGACTTTGTTGGAGGGGATTACATTGCATGGTAATGGGTTTGCAAAATTGGAGAGTAATAGCTCGGGTTTGTGTCCGTTGCTCAAGGGTAGTTTAAAGTATTTGTGGGTGGATTGTGAAGATGGTAGTCTTGTAAAAGAGGGCGATGAATGGGCTGTTGTCGAGGGTAAAACGTCTTGTGAGTGTTGTACAAGGTGCTTTCCGAGAGATGGCACAGTGGATAATAGTGCAGTCGCAGTAGATTCATAAGAAGTTAGTTGAAGAAGCATATCATAGGTCATATATCTAAGGCATTGTGCGGCATTTACTTTTTGCAAAGCATCGCTGAAACTCAAGTAGATTGCTCATTTGTGCTGGTCAGTTTACATTTTTCTTACTAAAGAAGTTAACTGGGCTCTGGAATTACAGACCCCCTTCTAACTTGGCACACTATCCCCGTTGATTGTTCATTAATTATAATCAACAATACATTACCCTCATTTGAAAGCATTCACTCGTCATCGTCATCTTCGTTTTTTCAGGAAAGAACAAAATACCACCAAAGTATTAGAACATCAATAAACAACATCTGTCTCACAATTGCACATCAAATACAAACTCACCGTCCTCTTCCTCTTCCTCCTCCTCCTCATCATCATCCTCCCCGGGATTAGAAGCCTTATCCGAAAAATTCTCCCATTCACTCTGCAACCCATCCAAATTATCCACATGATCTTTCACGGCCCAGGGATCCTCGGCATGTTCCCACGGATGACGCAATCCCAGAACGACAGGGCCGTCGAGGCGTGCGCGGTGGAATACCCAGAGCCAGGTGAAGAAACCGCAGATTTCACCGGCTATAGTGTGTGGTTGGGAGACTTCCATCCAGTGTCTATTTCGTTGATGATGTATTTTGGTAGAAAAAACAGCAGATGAGTTAGCGGATGCAGGCTGAATCAAAAAACATCAGACAAGCCACAAGCCTCGCTTAGCACTTCTCCCCCAGAATACAAGAAGACAGGGCAAAAGACATATCACCGCATTAACAAATGAACTCACCCTCCCCCGCCCATATTTCTCTTGGTGACTACTTGTTGTGTCTTAGAGCGAACGTGACGTAACGCCGCTGCGGTGCGTGAGCGTGCTGCTGCTGCTGCTGCGAACATGATTTGTATTTCTATCGATTGATAAAGTTGTTGAGGTGCTGCGGCGGTGTAGGGTAAGGGCGAAGGCGGTGATTTGGGTGAAAAATGGAAAAGAGGAACGCGCGAGCAAGAGTTGCGGCGGTTTTGGCGACAATGAGATTCAGCGATACACGGGTACAAGTGATAAGGTTACCCGTTGTGCTCCCTAAAATGGCCAAATCCACACACTCCTCCTCTCCCGCCACCGCCACCGCCTACTCCGCTCGGCTCGTTTCTTTGGGCATTGGGCGTTGTTGCTGCAAAGATTTGATATTATTGCTCGTCCGTCAAAACACGAGCTAAAGGAGCGCCGTCAGCTCTAGAGAGACCTGGATAAAGTACCGCCGATATCACTAACAGTGCGAAAAATCCAGTAAAGATCTAGCAAGCATCCATCAACATCCATCGAAACAACTCCTAAAGTTGTTGCTCACGCATCATCTGAATCTGTCCATCATCATGACAATCTCGTCGATACTCTTTTCTCTCGCATTGGCATCGCTATCATCTACATCATGCGCTATCAACTACCAACCAGACTCTGACGAGCGTGAATATTGCTCTGTTGAATCTTCTGAGCTGGGCTATTGTCTGGGAAGGCAGGTCAGTGATTGGTGATTGATTTTGTGCATGATTGAGTGATGTCTTGGTTTGTACACTTGATTGATTTATGATTCATTGTGTCTGCTGGTTCTTATAAAATACTCTTTGATGCAAATGCTTCATTTGTGTTGCGATGTTGTCATGTTATATCATGTTGTTAGTATTGAAAGATATATGACATCAAACATCACTTATACTTTTCGTCTCGGGATTTGCACACGCGCTCGTGTCGTGACATCAAAGCAACAAACACAATTGGACTTAACAGACGAAATAATCTACGATTGCATCCAATGTACTGGTGCATACCACGCAGGACAATCATGCTCAGAACTGAAAGGCTTACACAACTCTACCACAACAATCGAAGAATCGACCAATGTCCTAACAGGAGAAGTCATGGCAATCACTGGAGGAGAATCCTTGTCGTTTTGTGAAACTTACAATAATTGCGTTAGGACCAAATGTCCTCCTGCCTGTTGGAAAGAACATGTCAAATGGTTGGAATGTGCGATTGTAGAATTGGACTGTGATTTGGGTTGTGAGAGTGTTGAATTGGGTCATGGATTTGTGGGCGAAGAGTTTATATTGGGTGTAGGTAATGCTGCAGTTTCTAACAGCGGTGCTGCTGGAATGATAATGAGTTTGTTTGGATTCTGGATAGTCGTTTAGATGCTTTCTATGAGAATGGGGTGGTACATATTTTCATTAGGAATTTAGAGACTTGATCCATGAATACAAGTTAACATTAATAAGTAGTTGCTTGTGCAACCATTGTTATTCCAAGCATAAAGCCTTTGCTAAAGCATTAACATAATCTGAAGCACGTGGAACTAATGATTCGTCTCCTCCACGCATTCTTCGCACCAACTCTTGCCCATCGACAACTTCAAACCCCGCCACCTCTTCTTTATTCATTGGTGCAAACATTGAGCTGTCAATAGAAGTATTTTCATCTTTCCACCAAAGTATGAATACATCTTGATATTCATTGCAGATGAAACTGCCATATTTTGCGGTCTCTCCTTTGATAGAACTTGTGACCACAAAAGCTTTGCTCATTTCCAAATCATTTTGCGTGTATTGCAAGTTACCGTTGCCACCCAGTTCTTCATACAATTCTCGAACTGCTGACTTTACAATATCTTCTCCAGAGTCAATGTGCCCCGCACAACTGACATCGAGCATATTTGGATGGGTATCTTTGTACTTTGATCTACGCTGAAGAAGGACTCGAACTCTGCCATCCTTGGAGACTTTTTGTACTATCCATACTTGAACGGAGCGATGCCAATCACCTTCACAATGTATTGCTCTGCGTGTTTTGGTTTGGCCGGTAGGAAGTGGAGATGGGAAGTAAGTTTCACCCCAATCTGAAGTAATCATACAATTATAACGAGAGGGACTGGGAGGCGGAGGATAGATGTCGAATACTTCGTCATCCTTTTGAGCCAGATTGTAATTCTCCTCGTCGGATTTCTCGCCTTCTTCATTCATGTTATAGATGGTACTTCTTATTAGTGAGCGATGTCCTTGGCTACTTTTACAGGACGTTGGAATGTGATGTCCTCCTAGTTTGTACTTGCCGATTGACTGAAAAGCTGGATACACTGGACTGCAATGACGAACATATGCAAAGACGCTGATAGATGGGATCGAAGAAAGCAAAGCAGTGATCAACAGGAAGTGCATTATCGCCAAGCAAATAATCCTCCCCTTTGGCGTATTGCTTCCAACTTCTCATGCTTCATCTCTTTTCACTTTACGGGACTCAGCTATTGATGTTACTCACGAATTATTAAAAGATACCACATCAGCGTCAGATCTTCAAGCAATATTCTTTATGTCATAAAGTATCCTTTCACGTCAACGCCTTCTCTCCCACATAGCACACGCCAACTTTCAAGCAATGCACGCAATGCATGCAAGGGAAATGAAAGAACAAATGCGATGATGAGAACAAACATTGCATTGCATACGATACGAATCAGAAGTTGTTGTGTGTAGTATGACCATCGGGCATTATTCATTTGACGGTAAGTGCCCTATGCGGCTGTATGGTTGCTTTTCTGCAGCAGGTGACATGACGGCATGATGTACCCTTGCCGGTTGATGCGAATTCATCTGATACATGTTCACTGCTTCATACGTACTCTGCAATGTCTGTGAATTGGATGTGTTATCTTATATTCTATTTGCAATGCAGCTCAATCTTCAAGCAGTCCTTATGCGAGTTCTGCTGTGCAAAGTATACTGCAAGAGGCAGTACAGAATAATTGCATATCAAGTACAACCATGAGTATAGACTTAAGTTCAAGCATCTCTTCTACAACGAGCAAAGCAAGTAAAGACTATGAAAATTCAGCCATTGTACTGCTCCTCAAGAAGATGGCATCTGGTACATCTCGTGTTCTGGGAGGTATGATAGGTCTGCCTTGGGATGGTGATGACATGTCGTTGCCAGACATTGGAATCGTGGAGGATATGTTTGCGATGGATAGAAACGAAGATTATGGAATGGTAGATGCTTTGCTGCCGTATGTTTCACCAATGCTGAAGGTGCTGCTGCCAAACGATTCTGTTGATGATGTTCGCAAAGTCAAGAATCAAGTAAAGTCAGTTTCATTCCAAAGTACACCAAGCACTGCTCCGTTGAACACTAAGAGCACACCCGTAGAAGAAGGTCTTGTACTACCTGCACCAGATGTCATGGAGAGACTTGACTTTGTCATCACTCAAATGGATATAGCCAGAATGGAACGTGCAGCTTCTCGCCGTCTCGATGTGAAAAGCATTCATGATCTGCCCACCATTACGTATGGAATCGGCAATGATTTGATATGTCCTTCTTACGATTCTGGGAATGATGACAGAGACGAAAGGGAATGGATAGGTCAAGGTCATGAACACACCCAAGATAATACTCAAGTCTGGAGTTGGATGGTAGTACCTCGAGAAAGTAGCAAGGAAATGACTCGGATTTGTAATGACACACCTATGTCTAGCTCTAATGGTTCAGGAAGTGATTGTATGAAGTCATCATTTGATCATTGCGTGATCTGCAAAGAACATTTTCAAGAAGGAGAAGTGCTTCGTGTGTTGGTGAGTTCTTTGTAATTGAGGTCTATACATTGCATGTATCCACGCTCAATGTCTACTTTGTTCTTCTTTTCGCATCAGCCCTGCCAACATCTATTCCACTCACCGTGCATCTGTTCTGAAAATATATTAGAGCAAACTCTTTCTGGATGTGCCATGTGCAAGAAGATCGAAACACCATCGGATGTGTCTTCTACAGGGGCTTCACACCGCTCCTTTCTCAACGACCAACCAATTGAATCTTCCTGTCAATCAGACGGATCAGTGCCATCGTGGGCTTTTGTGAAGCTGGGCAGTCTACTTTCTAGCAAGGGCAAGGATTGATTTGATTTCGCTCAATGTGAATACGTATATTTCTATTGTACGTGGATATCAATGTGATGTAAAAGTAATAACATATAGCCTGAACTGTTAAGCGCTAATGCCTCGTTCCCTAAAGAGCAGCACTCATCATCTAAAGCCAATAGCACCATCCGTCTCTCCTTCCAAAGGACTGAGACAAGTACTCTTACTCTAACTGAGATCAATTCTAACTACTTGGACCGCATGGTGAGTCATCAGCTAACATTGGCGTCTTATAGTTTGCGTAGCTGCCCATGTTGCAGTTGCCCGGCCTGATGGGTGCAAAGAAGAAATGACGTGAACTCAATAACAGACATGGTTCAGCGACGATGAGTCCAAAAACTTACTTGGCGTAGCGGCAGACTTGTACATGGCATCTCTTGCCACTGCCATCGCGAAATACTTTGGTATGTTCTGCGCAACCAACGAATTTCGTAGCACGCCAAAGAACCTGCCGAATGATTGATGAGCACAAACAGAACAAACATGAGCAAGCTCGGTAAAGAGAAACGAATATCATTAAGAGTTCGTCTCTCACCTGAGTGAAGTGGCCGTTCTGGGGATAGCCCAACATCTCCTCTTTCTCTACAAGCCTCGTCAAGACAGAATCAGTAGACGGTTTATCGGCCCACTTTCCAGTGCCCCAATTACTTGCCAAGTTCTCACCGTATGGATTCTGTGGGTCGTGGTAAATGCCCTTGGATCCACAGATGTTTGCAAGATGCGTTGCCCATTGCTTACTCGAGCGCTTCAGTTTAGGGCTCCAACGCAAAGGGACGTATTTATTGTTGTACTTGGAGTGATACCTCTTACGACGGATGTTATGCGAGTTGAGCCACTGCCTATCGCGATTTGACATCGCAAGCTGCCTTCTGCCACTCTCGTCGGCTGTGGCATTTGAGATATCAACTCCAAACTCCTCGTCTTCCAAGTCATTGTAGATTTCGTAGATCATTTCATCGTAGTCATATTCATGGCCTATTGCTTCATGGAGACGCTGCGCAACATCCAGGCCCGTCTGGTTTCCTCGTAATAACTGCTGTGGCATAGGTGAATTCACTTCCTTGATCTCGCCCAGTGCAGAGCCAGAATCCAAAGCCACAGTTGACGATACGAAGCAAGCGACGGCAACGGAGAAGCGAAGGATCGTTTTAATCATCATCGTTGAGTTCGGTGTGGAAGAGGTGGAGGTCAATGAGCAAAGTTGAGCCAAGCAGTTTCAGTTTGTGAGAGTGAAAGTTTAGCCAAGCTGTTGTTTGTGAGAGCAAAGGGGCACGTTTTCGAGAGGAAAAAGTAACCTCCAAAGTGAAAACTTTGTATGTGTGAAAATTCACAATGAATCAACTCGCATCCGGACAGTATTTATGTGCATCAAGAACTTTGTATGTGTGAAAATTCATTAAGTCTCCACTCTCGCTCTCTGACTCCTCGTATAGCATTGCTAGTTGCAATGTGGACGTACTACGCCCTCGTTCGCTCGCCCTTTCACAACAAGTCCAAAGCCAAACGATGTGCGCAACAGCCTTTACCACCTGGTTTGTATCGTCAGTCAATAGCTCTGTCGGCATGGCAGTGTCTATAGGGGCAAAGCTGGCAATGCGATACTACGCTCAAAGTCCGGCTCGGACAATGCTATCTGTCGCCACTGTGATTTGTCGAGAAGGCGTGAAGTTCAAGGTGAATGCATGGATTAATAAAAGGTGGCAGAAGAGGAAGACAAAGATCAGTAACACCTTAAAGTTGACGCTACTCAGGACTCTCAACTGGCCGAAGCGGAGATGGAAGCGATGCAGACAAACAACAAAGTGCATCAGTAGAGCAAACCCAGACGAACCAGTCGCAATCGAAGCAGCACTCAAATTCCAAACATTGGCAGAGAGAAGATTGGAGGCAGCAATGCATGCGTTTAAGAATGCGGAGATGGAGCTTCGTGAAGCAGAGATTGAGCTCGAAGATGCGGAAATATACGTGAAGAAAGTTCGGTCGCATTGCTGGAAAACACCACAAACTAGGAGATGCAAGAGCAGCTCTGATATTGTCTTTGTGGAGCACTCCAAATGATTTGCTCCAACATTCCTTGATCTTGCAGTATAAAGGTGTTGTAAAAATTAACTCCGAAACGTGTGCTAGCTTTCTTTTCTGGCACATATTCGAGTGCCCAACAACTCAAAGTTGAATACAATCAGTTCATCGTCCAAATATGTTACTGGAAACACTGCAAATGGCTCAATGAACAAAGCCTTCCCCAATTGACGAATAATATTCTTCGACAACGATTCTGGTACATCTTTTATTGTTGCGTATGGCCCGACTGTGAAGGAATCATCGCTCAGAGGTCTATACCAAGCTTCATCAAAGTCCACCCTGCACACATTGTTGTTCACTTATATTGTTGGACACATGAAATGTGTTCATGTTGGATGTTAGTAGGATTGTATCGCAAATCGTAACAGGTGTATGCTCTCACCTGAATCATAAGTACCACTAACAGATAAATACCCGTACAGATTGAACAGAGGGAAATTGTATCTTGCATGGCCTAAGATGCATTGATAAAGAAGTGACTTAGTTTCATATGATTTTCATTTACTGATGGAAATATACCAATCTGCAGCACTTACTTATCATGGTCCCATCATCATTGAGATCATATTGAACCTTAAACTCTCCCTACAAAAGCATGATATAGTTCAGTCATTGAGTTGCAACTTAGGCAGTGATATGCAATTTATAACACCGATAAATTGATTGGCATACCTGGAGTAAACCAGCTGCTATTGTCATATGAGGGGCATATACAACTCTCCACGTACCAGGAGCTACGGCACTAAATGTCTCTGCACTCCCAGGATTCGATAAACATGTACCTCCGGGTGCTGTCCCTACATCAATTAGATTTTGAAGAAGTTTTGTGCGAGCTGGAATGTTTGTGTTTAGTTCATACGGGCGGTCAAGTGACTCCAGAAACACTTGCCGAGGCTGTTTTGCAATGTGTCGCTCTATCAAGTGTTCATGTTGATGTGATGGGTGCAAGCGGTGATTTTGTGGAAGCTCAACAAAGGCATCACTAACGTGAAGCCTGAGAGCTGATATGATAAATGCAAAGAACCAAACCAGTTGATGCATCGTTACTCTCTACTTAGAGAGAGCGCAAGAGGAGGCGGGGGTAGTAGATGAGAGGTGAGGGGCTTCAGATTCTCGCATCACAATGTTCAGTATCTTTTCAACGAATTCCTGCGTGACCCAGTCGAAGCCAAAACTTTGAACTGCTTCATACTCTTCTCATCGAATCAAATCATGTCAAAAACCAAAAGCAGTAGAACCATGAAGCTCTCAACCCTGCTCCTAGCCACCCTAACCGCCGTATCAACACCCACATCGGTTGTTGCCTCCGCAGACAATGGCCTCATCGCTCAGATTAACCAGCAGCCGTTGCAAAATTTGCGTGGATTGAAACATAAGAAGGCAGACGGGACGGAAACGGATGATGCGACGGCTCCTGTTGTTGACGAGAAGCCTGCCAAAGATGCCGCCGCTGCTCCTGCTGTTGACGAGGCCGCAGCTGCTGCTCCAGGTTAGTATTTTCATGAGAGACGAATCTACATGTGATTTGATCATTTGTAAACTCTTGTGCTCACATCTGTTATCATGCACCCACTTACGCACTCTCGGCAATCCCACAGAAGAAGAGCACGTCGACAAGGGAGATGAAGCAGACGGAGATGAAGAAGGTGAATCATGATTCTATTTCGATTTACCAGTTTTACAGTATTGTGCCAACATGTATCACATCTATTACATCGAATTTGAAAGGAGACGAAGCTGAACCCATTGAACCAGTGGAGGCAGTAGAGCCTGCAACCGAAGATGACGAATCTACAATGTCACCAACTGTTTGGTATTCACTTGGCGGAGTTGTTGCGGCCATTGGAGCTTACTGTGCGTGCTGCAAGAAAAGTGATGATGGATACGCTAGAATCCAATGAGGTTCTGATCAGTTAGCCCTCTCGCTTCTCACATTACTTAGCAGAATATCAGAGATGAAATAAATAGGCATCAACATCTTCCTGGATGCTAGTTCACTTTGAATTGCTTAAAAATGACTTCTTGAATACCCACAACATAATTGTCGGTAAACCTATCTGTAGTAAAAACTTGGATACAGTATCACTAAAGAACGGACTGACAGAGTTCGAATTGGTAGAATTTGGTCCTTGCATTTGGATTGGCATGAACTTGTTTGCCCAAGATGAACTGTCATTTATCTTTAGAAAAGGCATATTAAGTAGGGCCCATACCCAACAACTTGTCTTGGATGCACACATCATTGGCCCAGAAACCCATCATTCAATTCAGCGCTGTCATGTCAGAAATGCTTAAAAATACATGCATATTATTGATTACAGCTCAGGCGTACTGTGAATGACACAACTAAGAAAGGATAACTCAAATGCCATTAGCATGCTGGTTGTGGGTAGCAATGCCATTTGGTAACAGGAGGTCAGCTTGTGAGATCAAAGGGATCAATCTCTTTCATTTCTTAGCACAGCATTATCCAGAAATAGCATTTCTCAATACAATTGATTATCTCAACATTCACAACCAACCAACCATTTTAGTGTTGATTCATAATGCAGGATATCAGTTTGTTTTGTGTGCTCCATACTGGTCCTGCAATGCGGTGCAATTGAATATGTTTTCTTCAATACCATTTTATGTAAGTTGCAGATGGAATACAATTCAATTGATACTGTTGCTGCCATGGTAAATGCAGTCAGGATTATCATTGACAATATGATTGTGTTTGTGGATTATTTTAGGTATGTGGGTTGGTATGCACATGTAGGTTAATATCAATTAACCTAATCATTATGCTAGTGGTTACTTGTATTCAGTATCATTCCTTCCTACTAAATTGCGCAGCGCATTGCTTTAACCTTGTTTAACCACATATGCTAATACTGCTTAAATATACAACATACAAATACAACCTGCTTCCAAAGCTGCTTCTAAAATTGCTGTTCGTGTGTAGAATGAAATATCCTTTTGCATTACAAAATAAAGTTCATGTGTTTGCCTGGGATTGGGATAAGTATATGGTATCAGACACACCACTACTTGTGTCACTTCACGCGATAATTGTCAAATAAAACAAATAAATGAGTTCCGATCATGCAAACTTCTTTCGATGTTTCTGATGCGAACCTCACTCGAAAATACTCCAAGTCATTTGGCCTCGGATAAACTTTATCTTTTCCACTTCTCAACTCCTCTCCGATCTTTGCATCTCAATAGGTTGGTTATTCTCTATCTCAAAAGCGGTGGTGTGTCTGTTCATGCGTAGCATTCTTCTTGTATATTGATCTTTGTTGGTACAGTTTCCTAGTCTCATAATGAAATTTGGGGGGGTGCTCAGCTGGATTCTGAAGTAAGGGCAAATTTTGAATTTACCTAAAATTGTATCTTTAATACACTCAACTCAAGGATACAAAACAGTTTCAAATTGCCTCCGATCTCTAAAACTTGCTCGAGCCTTGTCAAACCCGCTGAAAATCACACTATCCTCCAATTTTGCAATTGAAGAGCAACCCTCAAATCCATCATCGCGGTCACAAATAGGTCCTCTCACATTATTGTTATAGCAAAACTGGCTTTGTGGCGACCTGGGGGCACCATTAGAAAAGGTCGCCACAAAGCCAGTTCCGCGCTAATTACATTCCCTTTGTGCTATTGTGTACCAGGCCATCACAACGAAAGCGTCAATTCGTAGGCAGCCTCATTTCTCCTCCTGTAGTCAACCAATCCACCCCAAACCTTTTGCATCCTCTTCCCAACACCCAAAGGCATTGCCCAACATGCCTGCACAGACATCAGCGACCATCTCATAAGCCATTAATATAGGTGTGTTCATAAATTTACCATGTTCAATAATC
>JALLPI010000369.1:0-21554 GCA_036939935.1 Cyclotella atomus | reverse complement strand
CTACCTGCGGGAAAATTTTCAGTATTTTGATCGTTCAGGATACATTAAATTTAGCTGGTCAGATGAACGTCTGGAATTGAAATTTCAGGTTTCGCTTTTCGCCGGTGTTTTCAAAATGATGCATTCTCACGGGGCTGTTTTTCCTGACCCCTCCCCCACTGCGACGCATGCCTAGGCCTATCAGAGAGTGCTTCTCAGTTGCTCTTAAGCCTTCGTGACTCTCAGAGTCGCTGCTATCGAGTAAGTTGAACTTGATCAACTTCAATTGAACCAAAAACTCCTCTGTTTTTGTCGGAACTCTGAACTATGTTTGGAATTGTTACGATTCGGACCCTGAACCGAAAGGAATGAAACCGGAATGTTGAACATAGAAATCCTCCAAGGAGATTGAGAGACTGACTGTACAGCAGGTTGGGTTGCAGAAACGAAGCAAAACTCACGGCGGGTGGCAGCAGGCGGACGCCCCAATGCATTTGACAGCAGCGGGAGGACGGCGTGATACTAATATCAGCGATGAGCGATGAATAAGAGGTTAAGTGGTGAGAGTGAGAGCGGCGACCGCAGTGGGGGGCTAGCGACATGATGCCATTGGCGATGATTGAGTAAAGGTCTGTCTCATTGTCAAGTCACAGGATGAGAAGTTCTCGATTTCCACTCAGAAAATATTGTTAACGTGTGGGAGACCCTTTTATTTCTGAGTGTGTGAACCCAATAATTAGGTAGATACATACATGACTATAGCCTCACTACGGACATCATACATACTTATCCTGTCATCTTGATCAATATCGATTCCGTACTGGAAATATGGTACCAATGATGGCAGGTTTGAAAAACGTGGCTTCGATTAGTTGGCACCAGAGGAACAGCTGTTCACAATGGACTATGCATTACTCCATCTTGCTCCATCTTTCTCTTTTTGTTGCATTTTCGCCTCAACAAAGTGGAAGGAGTATTTATTCTATTTGATTCTATGGTCAGTTTGTTGCTCTTTTGCGTTCTAAATTGCACACTTCCCGACAGCTGCACCTATTACAGGATCATTTAGAGCACAAAAGAACAACAAACTGACTATTTTTTAGTTGGAACTCAGAAGTACCTTGTCACAAGAGTACAAAAGAGCAACAAACTGACTATTTTTGCAAAAATGAAGTCCGAAGGACGGTGTCACACGAGCACAAAAGAACAACAAACTGACTATTCCTACAAACATGAACTGTCAAGGCATCCTCCACGATAGTAGACATAATATTGTGATGGCCGGCTGTCGAATCGTCGAACATTCATAGAGCAACAAAAAGCTAACAATAAGACTGCAAGGGTGAGTTCTATCTAATATGTATGCCTTCAGCTAGAGCCTAACAAGTGCCAATCGCTTCCGCTGCTTCTCTCTCTAGGCCGTACAATCATACAACTCTCCAAGGCATCAACACAAGTTCTCTACTACGTAATGCTGTTCATACGTGGTGGCTCTGCGGCTCTCGCGGCGCTTGCATCTGCTGCTGCTTCCGCCGATGGTAGGGCTGGCAGTCAAGTCTTCATGTCTGCGCGTCCGGCCGATGTGGGTCTTAAGATGCACCTCATGGCAGAGGCATCGGGGGCTGCGGGTGTGTGGGATCTAGATTACGAGGAGAACGATATCGGTGGAGGCGGTTCTGATGATGGAAGTAGCTTTATATCCGATGACGGGTCATCCTACCGCTGCGACGCCGTCTGTTTTGATTATCTCGAGACATGCAGTATGGCTGGGCTTTGTTTTGGGGCTGCCGATACGGTCAAATGTTTGGCTGGACGCGATATCGAGTGTGATGTAAGAGGCTCTGTTTCGCACCCTGTGTCGATGTATGTCCTATTGTTATTCATGTTCTCATGCTACGTCGCTTCATTCTCTGTTTCTGCTGTCACTCCAAGTACAAATCTGGATCGCATGATTGTGTAGATGCGTCTATCATCGTGGACTCTTTGGGAGGATATGAAGGAGAAGCAGGCTGTAGCTTTGGTTACGCAAGCGCTAAAATGTCTGCAAATCTTGATGTCTTCGCTGATACCGAGCATGGGATTCTACAAAATGAGTAAGTAGTAACAGCTGCACTTAAATCTTTAATCTTTCAGTAGCTTCGTTGAACTTAACTCTTGTGTTTCTCTTGCTCGATCGGCGTAGGCACCTCTTATTGGCCATGGACACTGTCTCTTGCATGATCACTGATGACAATAATTGGAATCTACAAATGCATTATAACGTCTACGCATTCCTTTCGCTCGTGCTACTTCTGTCGAGTGCATATCTTATGAGCAACAGTGCACACTGCAACATGCGCAGGAAGATCAAATCAAACGACACATCTACTGCTCTGTTTGGTTGTCGCCTTCGAACTCTGATCAAGATATGCACAATTCTAATCGCTTCGGCATCGCTTCCTTCGGTTGCTTTTGGTTATGAAGTGAGAACAAATGTTTTCCAACAGCGTATTTCATTTTCTCATCCCTCACTATTTATCACCTATCCAACCAGAATAGCTTGGTCGCCGAAGCTGATGGAAAGAAACTCGCAACTGATTCTGATGGAACGAAACTCGAAATTGGCGAAGATGTGAGTTGTGCATCCTTTTTAATGCTAGCGCACTCAATTGCCTTCTCCATAACTAACATTCTGGTTCCGAATGAACACTTTTCTATCATGACGACATGCTTTCCGTTATGCACCAGTCTGCCAGTGATACTGCTGCTGAGCCATTCATATTCAACAGTGGAATGAAACAGCTCAATGATCTATCTCGTAGCCTTCGTGGATCAAAATCCAATGGGGTTGATTTGTCTGCAATCATGTCCAAGGTCAAGGAACTCGTGGCTTCTTATCTTGGTAGTGTTCAGATGATTCGGAATTATATTCAAGATGGCAGCCAAGATGAGGCCGTGCAAACTTTGATGGCCGTCATGGAAGGAACAGAAGTCACGACCGATAGTAGTAGAACTGTGCCACAACTTGATAAAGGACATCGCTTCTATGATTCGTCTAATGGACTTTTGTCAACGGATGATAAACTACTTGCGCAAAATGAGATTCCAAACAGTGAAGTAGCAAAGTTCATTGACTCCAAATCGATTGATGATCTTGTTGAGCATGCCCAAGACTTCGTTCATGTTTTAAGTGATATCAACCTCGAACAGATGACCACGCAAAAGATGAAGACCACCACACCAAGATTTGATAGGCCATCATTCAACAATGCCAACAAGGACTTTAACAGCAAGTTTCAGTCAACCAATTTTGAACATATGTTTCGTGCGCACAAGTTTGGGAGACGCAGCCACTCTTCCATGTCCACTCTACAGAAGTTTGGTTCTCTCCTTGATAAAGACGCCGTCTTTGCTAAACATCAGGCTCGCGTTGAATCACTCGGACATGGCTTCTGTCCACGAAAATGCGGTGCCGGTGAATGGGTGTGTTATTGCAAGCGGCTGTTTGCATGCGTTCGTGATATGGATAACTATGATCTTGCTGTCATGATTGCTGGAGGATACATTGACAACGAGCCAGGATCAAACAATTATGGTAACTTCTCAGTTTGGGTGGATAGTCTATCCTTGTTTGATGCTGAAGAGGGTGTGAAGGACAAGTTGACTCGGATCAAGCTAAAAGCTCAATATGATGACCTTGGCCAGTGCAAGCCTGTATTATCCGAACTATTCAGTGCATGTGATCCGTCGAAGACGACTTGCTCCGATCCAAATGTCGAATCATACGAAGTTTCTGTTGACCACGTATGTGATTCAGTTCAGTCTTCCAAGAAGCTTCTTGTTGAGACTATTGGTGATGAGTTTGATGGCTTTACCGACAACTCTATGAAAGGCCAAATTGAGGGGTGTCCGCTGAGCTTTGATGTCTGTAGAGATTTTGTGTCTGTTTTAGACAAAATGTATGATGCAACTGGCAAAGTGAACCCAATGCGTAAAAACCCAAGTATTTCCCTGCATGATAAAGACACCCAGTCAATATTCCAACATACTCAGGTAAGGTACCAATGCCAGTCACTGCTAAGCACATACATCTCTCGTCATCAATGCTCTCTTGCCACAGTTTCCCATTAAGTATCACTTCCCTCAAGACACTCACGGAATTAGTGACAAGTCCTTTAACTACGGTTCTTCTACTGGGGCTGCCGGAGCTTTCAATATCATCAATCCCTCTACTGGAAAGGTACTCGGTCTAGTCGGGGCAGGATGCGCTAATCTCATGCTTGAAATACAAGATTATGACCCAATTAACACCCGCCAAAGGTTTACTCTTCATAGCACTGGTCGTTTTCAGAGTGTCGGCTGTCCGGAACGTTGTATTACTTCTACAACTAGCCCAAACCAATGTGATGGTGGATCGTCTCTACAAATTTGGCACATGGGTGTTAAGAATTATCAACAATGGAAGATTGGAGTTGATGGGCGAATAGCCCTTGACATTGATTGCTCACCTTACCAACGCAATGATTTGGTCATCACCTCAATCGAGGATGGAAACATTGAGAACTGGGAAACTGTGTCGTTCTCCTTTGTGAACCCTGCCAGCAACATGGCAATGACAGTTGGAATGACAGGTTGCGGTTACGGCCAAGCTCTTTTTTTGGCAAAGTATGATGTCAATGATCCCTATCAGAAATTCAAGCTATCTAGAGTTGGCGACAAGTACCGCATTGAAACTTCATGGTGAGTACATCAGTGTGGACTATGCAATGCTATAACTTCATGATGTGGTAATCTCAGTCTCATCTGTTTTTATTAGCTCATGGTTGCACAACATACCAAGTTATCTGTACTCGCCGCAATGTACCGGAGGCACTCCAGGTAAAGTTCTTCTAGGTCCAGGGGATGTTGTGTGCATTAGGATAAAAACCCTAAATCAAAGAGGTGCTGATGGGTATCTCACTGCAAACATTGACATTGGAGATGAGGTACAGAATATAGTACGGGGAAACATGTATTGGCCAGAGAACTCTGATGTCATGTCTAGATGTTATAAGCATGTTGTTGAAATCAAAGTTTCGGGTTCTTCAAATAACGCTTGGTCTGGGTACTTTCAATACTCGGTGAGCAACAGTATTGACTACTTGCATTTGACGATTTTCATGATATTTTCACTTATCAAAATGTGTTTATCTCCCAGTTGGACAAAGGTGCCACCTGGAAGAATATGGTATGTATGGATTGTGATAGTTTTACGGTAAGTACTTGAGCAAGTTAAAGGGGTTGATTTGTTTTGATTGGATTGGATATGCTATTAAAATTTGCATTTGATAAAATTTTGCATCTAACTGTTATTGCGCTTCATCAAACAACTTCTACAGACGATGCCAATTACGGTTAGCAGACAAAATGAAAATACTGATTATGGAGAGTGCCTAGGTGGCGCGACTTGTACCATGAAAGTGAGAACACGGTATTGCTCAAATAGTGAATCTTCTGGTGCAGTGCTCACCCATGACTCCTCCCTCCATATTTACTCTTCAGATTCCAGAAAGTGTCAACTATGGATGGAAGATCGAAAAAGGGAAGCTTGAGCTTGATGGCTGTGGCGACATTGTGACCCTGGATTCAAACTTCCCTCCTTCTCCAGGACAGAACAAGCTTATTTTGCGAAAGAGTGAAGGAAAGTGGTCTCAGGAGTGGGTAGCTATCTCACGTGATGTTGTTCTCATGCAAGATGATGGAAGGGAAACCCAAGAATGGACAGCTCAGTTTGTTGATCCGCCCTATCAATACGGACTTTTGCCGCAACAAAGCTTTCCAGGTGTTGTGCGTGGAGGCTGCCTCAGCAGTGCTCTAGATCGAGAGGTATCAAAAACTGCCATGCATTACTGTGACAAGTCAATGTCTCTGTTGCTCGGATCTACAACTTCTTTGGGATCACTCCGAGCAATCAAAGACGAAGTTATATCAAAAAGTCTGGATTACTTGCCTGGTCGGTGCTGCTTCGACAAGCCTACTACACAAAATGCTTACTTTGGTGTTTATGTGAGTTCAGAGATGAAACTTTTGTACTGAATCAGGGAAATCGTGCTCCAAATGACAATAACAACTTTACATCAACTCTTTGCAGCACGATCCGAATCTCATGACATGCCAAAATACCGGCCCATTGCACCTTGGTATCTCAAAAGAGGCTTGTGAAAATGCTGGTGGACAATGGTTTCGCAGACCGTGTGTAACTCTCAAAGATGCAATTGATGAGCGGCCTTCGCGCTTTGAACTTGATGTGCCAAGAAGTGGCGCGTGTGGAGATGAGCTCAAACTCCTGGATGTAGCATTCCTGACTGTCAATACTAATGATTCCAGCTATTCCTTACCATGTGCAGGCCCAACCATCAAACGAGTGAAATTGCAACAAACTACGGGGAATTATCTCCATGTATTCGAGTTGCAGATTTTTGATCCAACAGACCAAAATATCGCCCGATCTGGCACTGCAAGTGCATCATCAGATGCGCACACTTTAATCGCATCAAATGCAATTGATGGAAACATGCAGACCATGTTTCATTCCAAAAATGCCCTTGAAGGAGATCCAGCTCCTTGGCTTCAGATTGATTTGCCGGCAAGTTATGAAGCTCGCAAAATTGTGATACACAATCGCAGGTGCAGCGATGGGAATGATGATCAGTGCCTCTGCAGACTTTCCAAAGCCAACCTATTGTTATATGATGGATCAGGAGCCGTTGTTTCATCCTATTCGATTGGAGATACCTGTGGAAAAGCAACTTTGACGTATGATCTGTGTGTACCAGTCTGTAATAAGTTCTGCCGTAGCCTTCCCGAATATTCGAGTCAAATCGCCATGATGACAAAGGGCGGTTACCCATCTGTCAGCACCTGCTTCTGTCTCTATGAAGCAGACAAGCTCCCACCATCTAGTATGATTCCAGAATATGTGACTCGGTCCCCTCCAAAGTTCACAATCATAGATGAATCAAGCAAGATGGCTCTTGGCATCAACACCGGCTATGACTGCACGGTAGATGCGATTGATGTTGTAACTCAAAATCCTACAAACTCCACTCGTCTGGAATTCCGACTTTCACATGACAGTAAACTTGTCAGTGTTGCTTGCCCACGAAAGATTCTCACTGCAGATTGTTCAGAAGGATTGATGAAGCTAGCCAATCCGATATTTCCAACAGTGTCCCACCAGCAGTGGATTTTCAATGACAATGGAAACATTGTGAGCTCTGCTTGTTCCAATTTGAAGCTTTCTTCACTCCAAGAAAGTGTCAAGACTATTGATAGCTATTACTTCAGCTTGGTGAATCCGGCTACTGGCATGGCAATGGGTATTGCTTCTGATAGATGCGAAGAAGGAGCAGCTGTGACACTCCAAAAGATAGTCCAGGGAAATGCCGCCCAGCAATTTGTGAAGAGCGGTGACGGGGCAATCGTCAGCTTGATGTGTCCAAACATGGAATTATCACTAACAAAGGTAGAGCTCAGTGGAGATTGGTGCGAGGAAGGACAAACGCTAATAGAGCTGAGGACAAGACCAACGCCGGCACCATCTTCTTCCCCAACCAAGAACCCAACAAAAACGCCAACAAAATCACCAAGCTATAAACCAACAAAAGTGCCAACGGCAACACCAACGCCAGATCCATGGTTGAATGTTGATATCGGCCCTGTCTGGATGCCCGGTAGTACAGTGCGAGAAAACAATAAAGTAGTTATCACTGCCTCTGGAAAAGGTGAGTTGAATGAAATAACGAATCTGTAACAATGGCATCCAATGCAAATTATTTAAGCGCCACTTTTTTCTTTGACTCAATAGGTGAAGGCATTGCGGTGAGAAAGGATTCGGTAAGCGCATCATGAGAATGCTAACTCTTTTGACTCTCACATTATTAAAATGTAATCAGTTTCGTTACTTTTACATGAAAGAAAGAACTGGCCAAGATGTAGGTATTGAGATCTTGGTTGAGTCATTTACGTCAATCACTAATACACCACGGGGCATGAGAGGGGGCTTGATGATACGAGAGAGCCGTGCAGCTGATTCTAGGCATTTCTCCCTCTTTGTGAGAAGAGATGGAGATGATAGGACATTAGAATGCTTGTATAGAAGAAATGAGGGTGAAAGCTATAAAATGCCTCCCAAAGATCTAGGCAATGAAGGACAAATCTGGCTAAAGATTACCAAAACAGGCAATTTGTTCAAAACCTATTACAAAAGAATAGCTGATGCTAGTTGGACTTTGTTCGAGACTAAAAGAATCGACAACTTTCCTCTTGAATCCTTTTTTGTCGGAATTGCTGTAGCTGCTGAGAATTCACAAGAGAAGCCAAAGCTGACAGCAAGCTCTGTTACAGTGCGGCAGTCTCAATCAAGTCTTAGTCGTGAACTCGGGGCTAATGATCCTCTCAACGTGGCTTCAGAACCATATTTGTGGACATTTAATGACGACAGCTCCATAGAGAGTACTTACACGTGTCCCGGTAAAGTCATTGACGTAAAGACTGGTGGTAAGCTATCTGCTGCGGCAGGCGCTTTGTTGGGTGTTGGAAACCATACCCACGATACATTCTCCATATACCAAAAGTGGACAAAGACCCATCAAAAGCTTTCCATTTTATCGGGTCCCTATTCTCTCGTCAATGCAGATAATAAAGCACTCAGTGTTGGTGATGCTGAATGTGCAGATGGAATGAAGCTCCAACTATCACCCGATGACAGCAGATCTTCAGCCCAGCATTTTTACCTTGGAAATGGTGGGACAATCTGCAGCTCCAAGTGCCCCGGCCTTGTGATTACAGCACCCCTCAACTGTCAACAAGATATAGTGCTTTCGCTTAAAACAGCCACAGGAGATGACAATACCAAATGGAACTTTGATGCATTTAGTGGATTGATTAGCAGTGTCAGGTGCCCAGAACTTGTCGTAGCTGGTAATATTCTCAAACCATCCAGTTCTCCTGTTAGGCAGAAGTGGAGAACAGTGAATACTAGGCTACTCTCTGCAAGTGAGCAAGGATGGAATCAAAATTGGGAGATTATTTTCGCCGAACAATACGACAAGGTTCTGCCACGAGTCATTGAGACCAATGTAGGAATGAAGTGCTACAATGCCAGCGCTGCGTATAGTGCTTCTTTTGACACATTTTCATTGGGTTTAATCATCGATGACGCAACTGACGAAGACCAATGCCGAAATACCAGAGAGATGTTGGGATTTGATCGTGATTACCCATTCGATCTGGAAGTGCGTGACGAATATCATGATTTGATGTGCCAGGGTGTTGAATTCACAGCTGTTGACCATTTGACAAGCGGACTCTCTGAGCCTCCTGTATTTGAGGAGGTGGAATTTGAGGCTCCAGAATATCCAGATGACCCCGAGCTCACGTTTGAAACATTGTCCACTCATACATTTGCATGGCCTGAGGGTGGTTTGTATTATAAAGAGACCAGGCAGGGATACGACACAATTGTAGATATAGGGCAATCTATCGTTACGTTGACGTTTACTGCAAAATATGCGGAGATGGCATACCAATACGCACAAGATAAGGCAGATTCTGCGTGTAATGCGCAGCCTAGCTTAGGATGCGTTGCAGTTATTGCTGGAAATGGTGGCTGTATCTGGATTCCTGCCAAGTCTGCGTGTGAGGTTGCAAAACTCAGCTTGACAAACCTATTCTTCGCTCTGTGGAAAATTGCTGAGCTTACAGTAGATACTCTCGAACATGCCATGTACATTGTAAGTCAATGACGAAAGACGCTGTAATACAAGTCAAATATGTGACTCACTTCTTAGTGCGTATCTCATTTTAGCTTACTATCTCGGCTGCTGATAGTGCCGACACGAACCAAGCTTCAATTACAACATTAGGTAACATAGTTTGCAGTGTGTGGTTCATCAATCTACAATACTAATTTCTTTTGACCTTCATTCACCACTTTAGAAAACTTGGCAACATTGTAAGAATGCATAATATTGATAACTCAATCAGCAGATATTCGTATGGAAGCATTGGCTCTTCTCACCTGTCCTATATTTTATTTGCAGCGATACTTATGTACAAGGCGCACTCAACACGATTAACAGAAACATCTTCAAGCAGCACAGCGAGTACGTATTCATGTCTGCGAGTGCTTTGTTCGCACGGTTCACTTATCACGTCCTTTGCACATTGCACTATTACAGAATGAGAGAGCATTTGCAGGTGAGACTATCTAATGGATCTAATGATATGCCTTTTTAAGTCACCAGAATCCAGCATTCATGATTGCTGTACCACACTGTTTGTAGGACCGCCACCAACAAATGACAAATGATATTGTCGAGTTTCTCGAAGAGTCAACTAATACTGTTGCGTGAGTAAAGTGCATTGCTTCGCAGAATATTTGCATGGTCCCTGACTCCTGACTCTCTTACATCACAAAATTATCGCTCTACAATATCACAGGGGCTACTTTACTCTACAAAGTGACTGGCTCCATAAAAATCTTTGCGAAATCTACAAAGAGGTTGCTGACGTAAATAACTGTGATGGTACTGAAGACACGCTTCTTAGTTTGGTGGGTATGTCATTGTGGAACAAAATGCTTCAAATCGAAGCAGGGGTTGATTTGATGAAGAATGCCCAGCTCATGCAGTCTGAAGGTGTTGAGGAAGTCGGAGACAATGGAGTAAAACAGGTGCATGCCAAAGATGTTGATGCGATTGATGAAAAGATGAACGCATTCTCTGAAGAAATGCAGAGCAAGGTAGATGCTCTATCCAATGATGTACAGAACAAGGTAGATGCCCTATCCAATGATGTGCAGAGCAAGGTAGATGCTCTATCCAATGATACGCATGATGTGCAGAGCAAGGTAGATGCTCTATCCAATGATGTGCACTCTCTATCCAATGATATGCAAAGCAAGGTAGATGCCCTATCCAATGACATGAATGACAAAGTGAATGGTATTGAAGATGAGCTCAAGGATTTGAAATTCATGATTACTAAAATGATGGATATGATGGCCAGAGAATAAGAGGACAATAATACGTGTAGCATGGAGAGCAAGGGGTGGGGTAAAGAAGAGAGAAGGAGAGGTATTCATATTGTAGTAATAGTGATATGTATGTGGTCCAAAAGAAACACGATGGGAGACCGACCATCAAATAAAAACTAGACATGCAAATTATTAGTCTGCTGCTAACACATGGAAACTTACGTTTGTCAAATGTGTATGATACTGGCATTTAATAATTCAATACAGACTCTGTCAGTTACTTGCAGCTTTCCTTTTTGCTCTTCTTTTTCTTTTTCTTCTTCTTGTCTTTCCTTGCTAAAGCTACAGTATCACCATCAGCAACAACATCGTGAACACTAGCAGCAGTAGTATCATTGACAGCAGCATCTGCATCCTCCTTTTCTTCTTCTTCTTCTTCTTCTGCCCGAGGCAATATTACTTTTGATTTACTCTTCTTTGCCTCCTTGCGCAGCTTCTTCAATCGTCTCTTTTCACTCTCTGACCCAACATTATCCTCTCGTGATATCTCTTGGTGATTGCTATTTCTCTTCACCTCATCTTCTTCTTCATGTTCACCTTCACGTTTCCTCTTCTTCTGCTTACTAATAGACGTGCTGATACTATTCTCCCGAGACACAACATCAATCACTACCTTGGCATTAATATAGGCATCACCCCTCCCATTCCACTCCATACCCTCCACCGCCTTCTTCTCCAACTGCTCCAGCTGATGTCCCCCCTCGGTCCTCTTCCACTTGCCCTCGGCTCGTCTCTGAGCCCGCATTCCGAAGCGGGCCCCGCCGGTGGCTTGAAACAGCTCTTCGTCGGTAAAGGTCTTGACTATGTTCATTTTCTCTTTACTGCTCTTCTTCTTCTTCTGCAGCCTGGCCAAGGTACCGCCCACGCTGTCCTTCCACCACACGTCGGCAGCAGCCTTGAGCAGCTCCTTCTCCTTTCCCAGCCCCGCCTCCTCCTCCCGCTGCTTGATCTTGACGTGCTCGACCATGCCGTCCCGCTTCCTGCCCAGGCCGGTGCCCTCGGTCCACCCCATTTTTTGGAGGTGGCGCTTGGCGAAGGAGGAGGAGAGGAGGAAGGGCGAGTGGGAGGCGGCCGACTCGTTGAGGGTGGCGCCTAGTTTGGCGCGGTGTTTGGAGGTCGAGAGGGAGGTGTACGCCATGGTTGCAGTTGATTGGGATGAGAGATGAGAGAGATGAGAGATGATGACCATGAGCAGAGAAACGGCTGACGAACTTCGGCATTGTAAAATTCGGAACAATTGGTTGGTGGAGGCGAGATAGGACCTCTATCTACTGTTCATCGTAGGATTACTTACGTAAGAACACCCTACAGTTTTGATTTGGTATGACGAAAACGTTGCATGATTTAAAACAGTCACAGCCATCCAACTCTGGCTGCAGCTGAGACTTGCTGTCTATTGAGAGAGACATCGAGATTAATCTGTGCTCAAGTTGCCTCCGTCATACAATAGCTCGTTCTAGATCATTGCTTACTGATCTACTGAAAGTTATCTGTAGATACTGCCCCATCATTGTTGATTTCAAAACACATCATCTTCACCCTCCATTACATTGCTCCAAATCGAATCTGTCAACAACAAGCAAAAATGGCTGCTGCAAAACCCTACAATCGCAACGCATCCACCCTCGAAGATGCTCCTCCCAAACCGACCTTCGCCGAAACAGTACTGTTCAACAAAGGCTTTCGATTCCAATCCCGCCTCGGCGAAGATAAAGTAGACTTGCGGGCCATCTCCAAAGTCAACATCGATCGTGTCATTAAAGAAGTGGATTTGGAAGTTCTGCAAAATCTCGTTGAAAATCTCACGTTTGGGGAGCTGACCGAAGAAGATTTGGACCTGTATTCCAACAATGTCTTTGTGAAACTGTTCCAAGTCAGTCAACTTACATTGGAGCATCTCCTCGACGTTCAAGACACCCTTTGTGCCAACCTTAATGGCTTGGCTAAAAAGTATGCTGCCAAGAAGAGAGAGGCGGAGAGTCTATCGTTGAATTTGTCTCGTCAAGATGGTCAGGTTGCCACGTTGCGTGATGAGTTGTACCATGTAAAGGGAAGTGTGGTGCAGCAGAGAATGGTTAGTCCTACTGGAGTTCAGGAGACTCTGAATCCTGCCGCGTTTCTTTCTCAAGAGAAGCGTGTGGAATCTGTTCTTGCCGACGATGGTACTACCAATGAAGGGGATGTGAATGTTGCCGAATCCCCCAAGCCGGCCGAGTCTATTGAATGCAAAAGTACCATTAAGTTGAACATTGTCTCCTCCATCCACGGGAGGTACCTTCTGCTAAGCGTCGATTCTTTGATTACGGTGAAAGACCTAATGAAGGAGCTGGTCGAGAAGCTAGCATCGGAAGATACGTCTGATTCTGATTTTTATTGCCTGATCTTTAAAGGCACCAAACTCATGGATCCTCGGCAGACGATTCGCGATTCGGGCATTGATAGCAACAACAATGCCCTTGTTCTGGAGTTGTATCTACCGGATGCCAAATGTGACGAAGATTCTACCAAGAGTGCAGTACTGGCAGTAGAAGCATCGGATGCACAGGCTCTGGAAGGCGCACTTGCCACAAAAATTGACGAACTCATCTCCACTACACAAAATTCTCACAAGGAATTGACGGAGGCATCTCGTACCTTACAACACCAAGCATCTTTGCAAGATGAGCACAATAAATCCATTCTGTCCTTTCTCGAATTGCATCTCAAGGGATTGGAAGGCGCCGTGCGTGATGAAATTCAACGTGGACTGCATGATGCCATGTCTCAGTTTGGACGTACGCTGGCCAGTTCCATCAACACGAGTGATCATGTAGCTCCAGAGTTGGAAGCGAGTGCTCAGTTGGAGATTGGAGAGATTGAGAGTGATGACGGAGAATTGGCCAAAGATCATTCCGCGAAAGATGTCAAGTCTATTGATGTCGAACCAAAGCCAAAGAGAAAAGTTGATTTATGGATCGACACGAGCTTGAGTGAAGCCAAAGCCGCGGAATCGCCTTATTTGCTGGAATCTCCTCTTGAATTGGATGTGGTTGTTGATAAATCTGCCAATGATAACAGCGGAAATGAGGATGTTGTCTTCCAGCTACCTAATGCATACAGTCCCAAGACTGACGAGACCAAGTCACCATCCGAGGAAAGGTCTCCAACTCCTGCAAAAGAGGTTCCTACTGTCGTTGGTGCCGGAGAGGCTGACAAATCCACCAAAGACGAAGAGCCAAACCTCAAACCAACTTTAGTATCCATGCCTACTCCTCCGTCACTCAAAAAGCTACATGGAATGGATCACCACTTTCGTTTCAGTGAATACGAGTCCGAAGACTGCGTCTCCGTTGATGTTGTGAATCAATCCTACGACAGCAACAACGATTTCAGCAAGATTTGCGGCTTCACTCCCACTGAAATCACCTCTGGTGCATCGGAGAAAGGAGGTGTCGCCGACTTGGATCTTCACAGCGTAGAGGTATCGCAGAGTGAGTTTCAAGTTGTCACTGAGTCCACGCTCAAAGTCGAGGAGGCCAAGGATGGAGACAAGAGTAATTCCATGAGCCGCAACCGTACGAGTAAAAAGTTCAGCTTCAAGGGAATGTTGCCAAAGATGATGAAGTCCAAAGGGACGAGAGGTTTGGCCGGAAAGAAGGGCGAGCGTTATGGTGTATAGATGCGGTAGATATGTGTGTGCTTGTAGAAGATTCGTTGAATATGTTTTGTGTATGAAGAGAGATATGTGAAGCTGCGGCAGTGAAGATGTAAACAGAGTTATTGTATTAGAGCCTCAACATTTGTAATGAGAATCAATCCATCTAGCATAAGTACCTGTTTGAATGCCGTTTTAACCTTGGGCAGGATGACATCGAGGAGTTCGTTTATCTGCGGACATCTTTCAAAGGTTCTAGATCGTCAGGGCTTCAATATAATATTCTCTCGCACTCCAATCAAGAGACTGATTCGGGTGGAGCCTGATATCCAACCAATTTGTGGAGGAGCTCCTTAAGCTGGGGGCGTTTCAACGGCTTTGTTTCGAATGCATCGAAACCTATCTCCTCGCACTTCCTCTTGTGCAATTCCGAAGTCTCTCCGGTCAAAGCAACAATCGGTATATTGGTTGCTATACTACCTCTAATTATTGCCGCAGCCTCAAAACCATCCATCACAGGCATTCTTAAATCCATCAATACCAAACTGTACATACTTGGATCGGGTGCGGACCTGAGCATTTCCAATGCCACTTCTCCGTTTTCTGCGCGATGAGACGTGCAATTCAATTTTCGAAGATGCATGCACAACAGTGAGGCGCTGACGTCTGTATCTTCCACTACAAGGACGAGTGGGCGAGCTCCAGGTTCCACACCAGGATGTTGTCTTGGCTGCTTTGGTTCTGCAGACTTTGTTGTTTCATCGGCATTCGGCAAAGAAGCAGCAGCGCCGGCACCAGAAGCAGCTTGTGTAGTGATTGCTGGACTGTTCAATTCTGGCATAAAGTGAGCTTCCGCGGCCGCCACAGGTAGCACAGGACTGTTACTAGAGAATGGCATTACCATTGTTTCGGCAACTTTTGGTCTCTTTAGAGGACGAGAAGCTGATGCCTGCATGTTATATCCTTGCATTTCATCCTTGAGAATCCTTTCCGCATTCAGTCTCTCGGGGAAATCCAATGACATTGGTAGAAGAAACCAAAACTTGGTCATCGTTTCGTCAGCCACGATTTCATACCTCAAATCACTTCCGTGTGCAGAAACCAAGTGATGAACTAAACTCAAACCAAGTCCGAGCTTCTCGCGTTGATATGTAGTCATGCCACGTTCAATATTCTCACGAAGTCTAGTACGCCGTGTCATGGAGCCTCCCCTTCCAGTGCCAGATGCAAACACATCATCATTTTGGCCGAACCCCGAAGAAGAGTCATCGATAGACATACCCGCCAAGGCTTTTACGTTATCTGCATCGGGTGGATTGGTATAAAACACAGAAAACTTGCAAGAGCTGGCACTTCCATTCCCCTGCGCTTGGTACAAGGCAGCATCCGAAATCGATAGTATAACCTTGCCCGTAACCTGGCTCTGCGTAGCCTTGGAAACGGCATTTGCAGCTGCATCCACTGCAAAATTCATCAATAGAGCCAGTATCCTCTGCAATACACTCCGATCGGCCATGGCTCTGGCGGGAGTCCCCGTCTGAATATCCAACAGTACCTCCACTCCTCTGGTACACAATGGAATGGGTACTCGATTCAGTGCCTCAATGCATACCTCTCGTAGTTTTACCGCCTCTTTGTCTACTACTAGCACTTGTCCTTGATCAAATCTGCACAAGTCGGTAATATCATCCACTAATGCCAGAGCATCATCAACGATTCGTGATGCTAATCCGACTACATTTCGTGCCTCTGATGTTGCAGATAATGCCACGGCCAAGGGAGGAGCGACGTTTGTATCAATGTTACCAAACGCCAGCGGATTGGTGGGGGTTGCTGCTGCATTCTGCCTACTTCCAGCTAGATTGGTAGCCACTGGCCTCATAACTACTGCGGATCTCTTTCGATCGCCCCCCTTTTGTTGTTGAGTCTGTTTCAAAGAAGAAGTCATGGCGGTTGCGGCTTGAACGGTCGCGACGGGCGGTGGGATTGTATGATTCGGTATTATCGTGGCATTATTGGCTTGGGCAGAAATGACTTCGTCAATGTCTTCAATGTTTTCGGCTACTAGGTTGCAGGCTCTTTCCATCAATGCTAGGGGCAGTCTCATTTGTGTCTATTGATAGAAGATGTGCAATGCACAATGTTGTGGTCAGAATCGACTCTTGGATGCAATTGAACATAATTATGCTTGGCACTCACCATAGACCTATTCATAAAGCTATCCAACATCTGCAAACTCCGATTAGTCTCCTGAAACAGCACATTACTCCTCATCTCCTGTATCCTCCTAGCCGTATCATCTCTCGTAAAACACCGATAGTAACGCTCCTCCGTGACTGCATGCGAATGTGGAACCGCATCGCAATCCAAAATTAAATGCAATACCGTGCCCGAATAGGTAACGAATCGAATGGGGATATCGTGCACTGCACGTCCGGAGGTAATTTGTTTCAAGACTTCTTTGTAAAGTGTTCGATCGTTGACGAAGTTGGCTACTACTCCCTGTTCTTGTGGATTGTTTGATGCAGAAGCAGTAGTATTGGAATTGTTGCTCCCCAATAGTTGTTGTTGAGCGGCAGTGTTGGCCAAGTAGCTGTTGCTATCCACCTTTTCTAAATCCATGTAAACTAGACTCTCCACCTGTTGTCCCACGTATTGTTCACGAGTGAAGCCCAGTAGGGTGAGTTCCATGTTGTTTGCCCAGAGGATGATGCCCGAGGAGTTGATACAGTGTAGGCCCACGGGGGCGGAGGAGAAGAGTGCCTCTTCGAGTTGGAATGGGGTAGAGGCAGGCGGTGCTGCTGCTGGGATGGAAGCTTGATGATGTTGCATTTTATGAAGTTTGAACTGTGCTTTCGATTGCTGATATTGACGTTTCAAGAGATTGCCTTTATTGTCAAATCAGTTCACTCGACGAGAACTGAAATCGAGATTTGGTTGATGTTTCACCAAAGAACATGAGCTCGGATAACTGTAAGTCTCCGCCAATGCTATCAAAAGTAAGAAACACCATGATGTGAAAGCATCATTTCCACGAGAACATAATTTGACACATGCAATATCAGCAGGTGTAAATCAACAATGCAATAAGCTACCAAAAGCTACCTCAGGCGGCACAATCCAACTGATGCCGCCAGCCATTCTCATCTGCCATTAAAATTGCAGCAACCCTAAAAAGTGAAAGCTGTCCCAGGATAGATACAATAGATCCTCCCAAGATCAACAACGCCTTGGGTAGTACGATCCAACTGAAGCTCATCAGAGCTATTTCCATCAGCCGTTAAAACTGCAAAACTAAAGAACGAGAGTTCATCAAGATCCGCCAGATAAGTAGTAGTATCATCTAACATCAGCACTTCAAGCTCTAACAACATCATAATTCACACGAGTTACCTGCTAGATCGATATATAAGAGATCAATTTCTTCTCTCCGCAAACTCTGACTCTGAAAACAATAATTCAATCTGGCAGCAACCGCACGCAGCCATTTTCATTTGACATTAGAATTCACTGCAGCAACTCACACAAGAGAGATCAGCCAGCTTCTGACTTTCTGCAGGCTCACTAAATAGCAATCTACTGACCTACCATTAACGAGGGCAAAGGGCCGGTATCGAAAATCCAGGCTTTAAGGGAACGCCAAATTTTTAAAGGTAATTAAAGACAAAACGCGTTCCATTACCTTTATTCGCTTCTCTTCCCGCCATTTCTTTCTCAAAAAATATTTTAATGCAACATCAACAATCATGACGAAGCGCCTCCTAACCCTCCTCGCCCTAGCCACTCCAGCAGCAGCATTCGCTCCAACCACCATCACCAAACCCACCCTCCTCTCTCCTCCCAGCCACCCATTCAACCATGCTGCCTCCACCATCATCACATCGACCCAGCTGAACATGAACCTCTTCTCCAACCTCTTCTCCAGTAAGCCCGCCACCTCACAAATCACCGACACAGTCTACTTCGACGTCACTGCCGATGGCAACTCGTTAGGCCGGGTCGAGTTTGGGCTGTATGGAGATGCCGTGCCCAAGACGGTTGCCAATTTCAAGGCGCTTTGTACGGGTGAAATGGGGTTTGGGTATCAGGGGAGTGTATTTCATAGGATCATTCCTGGTGAGTGTTTGTAGATTTGTATTGGCTGTTGTGTTAATCGAATCTCGACTGCGAGATGTAATTTCTGCTTTTTGTGTGCTCGAGAAGAATGAAAACTCTTGCTGCTTGTTGTTTGCTGTGTTGGCGTGTTGAGATTGCATCGTACTACTATGAATAATTGAGCTGACAATTCTTTTGACTGCATTCATCGCATGCACAGGATTCATGTGCCAAGGTGGGGACTTTACCAATTTTAATGGCACTGGCGGCAAGAGTATTTACGGTAGGACGTTTGACGGTGAGTCATATGAGTTTTGTCGGATATATAGTATCGATTGGACGTTTGAAAAATCTCATTCCTGGACATCATGTCTCGACCTTTTACTCAGATGAAAACTTTGACATTAATCACGGAGGACCTGGCACTCTCTCCATGGCCAATGCTGGTCCAAACACGGTGAGCTTTTCGTTTGATATATAAGCAGTGTTCCGGATCTGATACTGACAGCTGTGTTTCTGCTGTTGATCTCGACACACGACAACAATTGAACCACAATACAATCAACTTTCATCAAACCTCTAGAACGGCTCCCAATTCTTCATCTGCACAGCCGATACCCCCTGGTTGGACGGTAAACACACAGTCTTTGGCAAAGTAACCAAAGGTATGGATGTAGTTCGTAAAATGGAAAGTTTGGGAAGTCAATCGGGACGTACTGCGGGTAAGGTTGAGATTTCTAGCTGTGGTGCACTTTGAGTTATGTTGTGATATGAATGTGTTATGAAGAAAGTAGTATCACTGTCATTAAAAATTGATGCCTCAAACACAGCACAGCTTCTGATCTCAGATAGAGCAGTATTAAGTGTTATCGTGGCCCAACATCAATATATACAGATTTGCCAATATGAAAATCACAAAGCTTCATCGTCATTATCTTTCTGCAACCAAGTCAGTCATAGTCATCTCCAAAGCACGTTCCACCAAATTCAGAGACGTAGGAATCCGCCCTGGGAAGTGAAACAGAGTGTCCATGCCTATGTCAATATCATGATTTCTATCGATCCGAGACCACAAATCGATCCAGCTCAGCCGCTTACAATATTACCAGGCTGTTCACATGATCCTCTGCCAGAAACATTGCACAATTCCGGTATGCACCGCGGTAATCTATATATTGCAAATTGATTATTCTCTCCTTCAACCTGGCTCATTCCTTCTGGCAAGACCGATAGAGCAATGTCGACAAATGGAGATACATCGAATTCTCCAACAAAGTAGTACAGCAGTATCTTGCTGCGTATCACCGTTGCCTTGTTCCCATTATTTTTGAGCTTCAAGCATTGCTCTGACAATGACGAAAGCTCATGCCCAGAAATATCAATACTCTCAAGTGTGTGGTTTGAGTTGGAAATGCTCTGAATACTTGAGACATTGCAAAGAAGCTTGTCGCTGTCACAGCAATGTTTTGAATTATCACGCCATCCAAAATTTGTAATCTTCAGCTTTGTCATGCGGGTGTTTCCGGCTACACTTGCCAAAAAATCCCTTGCAGTCTGTTCCCCAAGTCAATGGCTCAAGATCATACCAATGTCTCTTGCCATATTTGCTGGATCCCGAAGAAAACCAGCTACTGCAGTGCACTGTGAGTTGTCCTCGCCAAGTTCTCGCAAAAAAACATCAAGTCTATACACTCCACTGCATCCCTCCAGCAGCTGCTGAAATGACTCGTCATTTTCAAAGCAGCGGTAGTTAATGACGACAAATACATTCCGCAGATGTGCACCGTGAATGGCCCTTGATAAAACAGTCCATTGCTCCAGTGATAGTACATGCCTCATTATTGCGTATAAACTCAATCAAGTCATCCACAGATATCCCTTGCCCCTGCAAGACAATTTTCGCTTCCACAATGGATGTATTGTGCTTCACTTCAGCAAAGAATGCATCAATACATCGTTCTGCTGCTAGCACCCAATTGCTGTTTCCAACAGCTCTGCCCAATCTCCTCCACAAGTCAACGTCTTATAATCCATCTGTGACTTCGAAAACTGTGGAACCGGCACGAATGCTCACTTCAATCGCAGCCTGTTGACGTCAAATTATCAGGAAGGCTGCCTTCCAGCGCTCACATGCCTCTGCTATGCCTGCTAGCTTTCGTGATCCCATATTCAGGTAAGAGCCTAGGCTCTCGAGCAGCTGATCCATCAGGTTGCGGGTTGTCTTTGTCGGTTGGTGAGGTCGGTTTTGTACGTTTGTGTTAAGAATACTCAGTATCATTATCATCACTCCAATTTTTGGGGTAGTGCATCAGCATGCCGTCCACGTCACTGAAGACGATGTGCTTTGGCATCAAGATATTAGATGGCGATTCAGCTGCTGCTAAGGAGGATAAGAGGAAGATGCAGGCTGAGATCAGGCTGCGAATGATTGTCAGTTTCGCTACTGCCGAGGAAGTGGGGGGTAGCGTGTAGGAAAAATGAGGGAAGAAAATCTGGAAAGGTAATTCAATACTTTGAGCTATCAATTACCTCCATTATCAGCTTGCTCCCTCTCCCTCCCTCCCTCTCTCTTCGCCTCACTAGATACCATGGCGGCAGAGGCTAATAATCACCCAAATGATGCAGCCGATGACAACTCTTCATCAGCTGCATCGACACAATATTGAACGGGACGCAACTGGCGGTGAGATTATTTATATGCAACCCTATCCATATACACACTGTTGAAAGGACCGTGCAAACCACCGTCTCCTGAAGACAAAGTAGAACTGCAGGCCTAGAACTGAATAC
>JALLPI010000368.1:0-21620 GCA_036939935.1 Cyclotella atomus | reverse complement strand
CGTTGCTGTCTCGATTAGGTAGTTTAACGATTTACTAGGTTGGATATTGGATATTGGATATTGAATGAGGAGGTTCAATCCTCATCACTGACTTTGGCTGCACAAAAATATTTTGACTGAAGACATATCTTTTTATTTGAAATATCTACTGTATACATAAATGTATGCAGCTTTTTGCACTTGAATCTCTCAACTGTCATAATCATATTAATTCCTGTAATCTCCAAATATTCTCTGATTTTTAATACTACCTTCATTGAGGAGTATTTCATTGAATATTGGATGTAGTGTACTTATTTATTTAATGTAGATATTTGGCCTATGTCAGATGGATCAAAATGGAAAGTATGGCGCTTGCTCGGTTGTATTTATTGACCCAGCATTTCAAGTGATTCTGCCGCCTTGGCTTTGTTTGCCATGATTTGTTCAGAGACGGATGAGAATGGACATGTCCACTGGTGTTGCATCCAGAGTTTCCTCATTATACGTTGTTGATTGTTCTACGAAGTTACAGACTGTCGAGCCAAGCTTGGAACTGGATTGGGCTTTATATAAGGCCCATAGCACATCGATGCATACACATCTGGTGACAAGCTTGGCACTGTCAAAGCCTTCCTTGAAAGGTAGTGAACGCCCAGCACCAGCATACAAATACAACCCACCAAATCAAGAAATGAAAAGCATGACAAAGGGACAGAGAGTGCAGAGCTAGAAAGGCTGCAATGTTGAAGAGCATGAAGGATAAAATTGAAGAGAATAACCAGAATATGGCAAAATTTGAAGATTGTAATCAAAACAGTTAAGCCTGCTGCAACGAATGACAATGCTAAGATCACTCAAGGTATTGGATCTTGGAATAATTGAGCAGCCTGCAAATGCTTCGGGTATTTGCTATCTTGGTGAGATTGATTCATTCCTTGATGCTGCACTAATCTAAACAGAAGATGGCTGCCAGTCTAACTCAACACATTGGCCCGACCAAGGTCTTCAATTCAGATGTTACGATCCTAGCAAGGGAGACCTACCATGTGTACGGCAGAAAGGTTGTGAAGTCAAATGATGTAGTTAAGGGAGTGTTTAAATCCAACGGTATCAATAGTTCCATGACTGGTATACTGTATTGCTCTTCTTTGGATTTCTTAGATACTGAGGAAGAGAGAAGTGACAAATTCCTTCTGCACCTCTTGGGGTATCTATCTTCTTCTTGTTATTATTAAGATACTCACCCATTCTAACTTCTACTTCTTCATCAATTCAAACAAAGCTTTATGCAGTCGTTCAAGTTTCTGCCCGAGTAAGTAACAGTTTGCCAATTTTCAACTTATTTAATGCATGAACTTGGCTGTACGTTCCATTCTAATATCCAGTTCCCAATGGCTCTGCCAAAGAGGCTTTTGCTGCTTTGTCCCAATGAATCTCTTTCATAGGCACCTCCACAAACTGATCTGCAAACGGGGCCGGATCATCTCCATCATAAACATGTCGTAACATTGCAATATTAGATTCGTCAATCTGAGAACAGTATGCACCAAAGACAACGCGGATAGGGACCCCACCAGCTGTGTTCCATTTGTCTCCAACGATGCCATCATCTGGATTGTAATAGTCAATCGGCCTAGTTTGATGATATCCAAAATCACCCATCGCCCACGCTGGATTGATAGAAGTAGGTTAGTACTCGTTGTAATGACGACACACATCATTAACACTCAATTGATTCAAACAAAAGGGAGATATGTCTCAACAATACAGCAACGAGACAGCGAATAGAACATTCTCTTACCGACATCTTTCAGGTAGTGCACGCCAATCACTGTATTCATGTCTTCAGCCATTATATCTAGCTCAGGCGATGTTCCTTCCACCGTAATGAGCGGAAAAACAATATTCCAACTCTTGTCTTCGGTGGCGTAAATGTCACTGTGCATCTTACTTTTGTCACAGTGAGTCACACCCATATAAGAAGCATGAAAGCATGTGAGGTTATCATATCCAAACCTCTCTCCAATGCCCTTGAGGGCTACATCGAATCCGGCCTCTCCCAATGCAGCAAGGACCGACTTGCGAGCCTTCTCTTCCCAAGCACTTACGAAGTGCATATTGAAATTCCACTGATCAGAATGATAGCGATGAGCAAAGAACTCCATTTCTGTTGCATTTGTCTTGGCCGCTTCGTCATCACTCACAAGACTGCGAGGCTTGTAGACACTGAATCCATCACTGGGCAAATGAAAGCCTTCTTGCTCCGTTAATAACTTTCTGTATAACTCAATAATACCATTTGCCTTGCTATACTCCAAGAACCTCTCGGAGAAACCCTTGGGTAGCCCGATAGCATAAGCATACTTCGAACTGACCGGTTTGCCGTTGTGTTTCCAAGTCAATGCAACAGCCTTACCAACCAAACGATGATTGATCAAGTCATCGACTTCGGCAATCTCATATTTGTCACTAACATTCAGCCAATTTTCGGGATAGAATCCATCAGGAACTCCAATGGAATGACGCAAGTATCCAGAACGAGAATAGGGCGAAGTGCGTGCGAGTTCCATCCATGCTTTTTCCCACAACGGGCCGTAGTCAATCAAGATTTCTTCACCGTTATGAATGTCACGCAGGGCTACATACTCGAGTGCCAATTTGCCAGAACGTTCCATAACATCAATGGGGTGGTCTTTGAGCCAAGGATTGATTGGAAGGTCCTTGATTTTATTCTCGTCAAACTCTTGATCTTCGAACATTTTGTGTTGATATGCCCATGCAAACAATTTCGCCGCATTGCTGCTATCCTCGGGCCACCGTACTTGAACATTGGCTCCTTTGCTCTTGGGCTTATCACTCTTCATCTCTCCGCCGTGGTTGATGAAATTGGCAAGCGGAGCAAGCGGAATAAGCAGCATGGGAGAGTTCTCGTGACCAAAAGCGTAATTCAGTAGCATCTCGTGCCCAATGATAGTAGACTTGTCCACCACATTTCGAACAAACTTCTCATCAGGGTTGGATTTGTATATCTTGGTGTCTTCTTTGCGAATAGCCAACAATGGCGAGGTTAATAATACATCGCCCTTTTTGACGTGAGTGTTGGTAAAGACACCGCGGCCTGCATAGGGGATGGGAGAATCGCCAACAGAGAGTTTGCCCGATGATAGGCAGACTCCATGTTTGTTAAGCCAAGGGAGTGATCGAATAATGTCATCGGCAACACGCGGAGACGGAATCGGACCAGTCTCCACCTCGTTAGGATGTTCATCAGCATCAGCAAACGGGTGGTGGGTATTTTGTCTATAACTCGAGTATGGCTTGTTCCCATCCTTTAATTCGGAAGAGTCCAAGGCCATCCCCACCTTGATCCTATCACGCTTACCCTCCTCAGTGGGCAATTCCTCAGGACACTGATACTTTTCGCGATTGTCCATCATATCCCATTTACGATCAATACCCTCCACAAATCCCTGTAGCTTGCGTACCTTCTCCTCCTCTTTCATATTGGCCTCACGTTCCTTACGGCGCTGCCATCCACGTAATTTTTCACCCATGCGTCCGTGCCAATAATCACCGTAATCCAACAACAGTTCCATCCCCGGTCGTACAGATTTCGTTGTAATAAATTCCACAGAATGATGGGGCGTAAATGCCCCAACTCCAGGCTGCCACGGTGCCGTTTGTCCCAAATAATCGACGCGAGAAGAAGCGTAGTCACGATCGAGATTGTTCATTTTGGGATGTGAGTTGGCCAAGCTTGCAATTCCGGGTACCAGTGCCGAAACACGACGGAAGGGACGCTTCGATGCGTTGGCACGGCCTTCTTCGGCTTCATCGTCGTTGGAGTAGTCATCCATGAAGAATTCTAGGCCGGTTGCATCTGTCCAAGAGTTTGTTGTAGATTGTAGAAGGTACAATAAAGTGAATGAGATGCATCTTAACAGCCAACTTTGAACACAAGCCCAAAGTGATGAAGTGCACAAACCAGATTCACATTTGGCAACTGGTGATAAATATCACCATTGAGACTCAACTGAAACACATTGTTCAAGTACTGCAACATTGTTGTGCTGTGAAAAACCAAATGTTCAATAGCAGCAAACAATCTATTCATTATAACTTAGAACATAAACAAACACTGCATCATATGCCATTGCAATAAACAGCATAGAGGGGCACCAACAGCAGTTGGCACACCTGAGAGAACCAACACCAAAAAATGGCCTCAACCAATCAGGACAGATGAAGTTGAAGCACATTAAACGCGCAGCGCATAATTATACTAAACGCTCTATTTTCATTTCACGCCCATTCAAAGTGTCTTTCAGAACTAAACACAACATCATCCCATACACACAAACACACCAATGCACCGAATCAACAATAAGAAAACACACACACAAAATCCACTCACGGTTCAATCCATCATCGTACCCCTTCAATTCATCCCCAAAATTCGGAAAAGGAGCCATTTCCCCCTCGTGGTGAAACGCTCCCCTCTCCGCCGGCCACACATATCCCAACCAACTCGGAAACCGTTGCTGTCCTCGATACGGTAAACTTTTATACACATCCGCCACTGGAATGTATAAATCAGACCACAGCGGTGATTCGCCCTCGTCGTAGGTGAAACCGGGGTATGTCCCGCTCAGGTAAGAATTGGCATTTTCATCAACGGGGATGGAAGTGCCGGAGAAGAGACCGAGGATGGCATGGGGAATTGTGGAGGGTGCTAGGTAGAGTGCGCATGTGTTTGGTGGTGGCAAGTCATCGTTATCGTTGTTGCTGTTATCTTGTGGATGGTCGTTGGATGGTTCTCGAGAAGAGCGGGTGGTGTATCCTTTGGTGTCGTGGGTTTTGGCCTTGGGACCGTTGTTGTTGGTTGTATCATTGTCTGATTTTAGAGATTCGGATTTGGAATCAGAGGCATTGGAAGTCTTGGCGGAGCAATTGTCTTCTGAAGTGGAGCATTCTTTGTCTAGTGATGGTGTGATTTTGACTGGCTGTCTTGCTGCCTTCACGGCGGTGGCAGCTGCCGTGAGGAGGAGCGTGGATGACAATCTCATTGCAACGATTTGCAAATGTTATGCATTAATAACATAGCCAGTACGATATCGAACACACTGATCGATTTGACGGTTGATTGCTGGCGGGGGGTGACTGTTGAAAGGGCAGTACAGTGCAAAGATGATCTCAGCTTGAGATAAAGAACAGATACCTTCACAAAATTTTAATGCATAGGAATTAGTACAATTTGAAATATGAAGGAAACGAGAGAGAAGAGTGGGTCAAACTCGGATATTCTCGAACACTTTTACTTTCACAGCTGTGTTCTGGAAGAGTGATATGGTACCATGAGTATGTCGCTTAAAAATGACACCGTGAGTGACACCCATCATTACCCGTCAAAGACTTGTCAACACAAACACATTAGTATAATGATTTTTCAGCTTCTTTGTGTCATGTTATGATAACAACATTTGTAATCACTACTCACATCACATTCGTATCATTGCGTGCAGTTCATTTGCAAATCCATCACAATTTGACAATGGCAGGAAGACCAAAATGTGTAGTAGATGTATCGATGTGAGCATGGTGGCTTGTGGTGTGTCCTTCGGCCGCGGTCGGGCCATGTTGTCATGGCATGAATTGTGGATCTTGGTGCCAATTTGGTACCCTGAGGAAAGGGACATCATCTGCAATCCATATCTCATTTCCCCGAATGACAAAACAGTCGCGCGGTGTGTACAAAGCCACAGATACGGCCTGTTCATATCTTGGTTGCCTTTGTGCTGATAGATCGGGCCGATGGTGCACACAATTCATGTGAGCGATGGGCTGGCTTACGAAGGCCTCTGGGTGCAGCAATGAGGTGCAGCTGTGGTATAAATGCGCATACATCCTCACACGTGTAGTAAGGCTGCTTGCTGCACAGTGGGGCAGTATATCTAGCCTGTTTGGTTGAGAAATAGCGGCGAAATGAAGGCCATGGTGGTAATGTTGATGGTGTCATTTTGGTGGTGGCGAGAGCAGAGAAAGAGAGAGGTGAGACGTAAACAAACATAAAGGGAAAAGATTTTGGGTGTCATTTACAGACTCTCCATCTTATTTTGTTAGTGATTTTTTGGGTGGTAATAACACCCTCAATGACACCTGAGGGTAATTTAGACCTCAAAAATACCACGTTTTTGAGATGGTATCAAAATAAGACTAAGATTTTGCACGTGGAAGTTAGAGCCTCCAAGAGAAAATACCACTTGGGTGTCATTTCCGGACTTACATAAAAGTAAAAGTGGAGAATCTGTGTGTATCGTAGAGAGAGAAAGAGCATAATATCTCCCGATGAACTTGTCTTGCTTCAATAAAGGTAGTCTCACTCAGCACTTCTGAGACCTGTGATGGATCAATCTTCTTTCTGCTCAGGAGAAATCCTGACAATGGCCAATGAATTCAAGGTCAAGCCCAAAGATATCACTGCACAATTGGCTGACTTACACAACATAGTGAGTATTCACTGTTCAGACGTAAAACGTGCAAAACCAAACTCCAGATACAACACCGCCCAAGAGTATCAGGAAATGTACTCACCAACTTCAAGAAGAAGCTCTTGTCTTTCTGTCTTGACTCCGTGGATTGTGCGGGATTGTGGGGGCCTCTCCAAGGCGAACATCCGTAAAAATATCATCAATAAAAGAGGCAAAGCGAAACCAATTATTTCAGGGAAAAGGACAAGCTACAGCTAAAGGCAGGAATCAGGAAGCTCCTGCACCTCTCACTGCATCCAAACTAAGCCCAGACAAAAAACACTCTCCTGCCTCCCAGATGAGTTGATCCGACACCAATCAGGCAACCAATAACAGACCTCAAACTCAGCTCACATGCCAAATACAAAATCAAATGCAGAACAGTTCTATGAATCACAACTCAGGTCGATTTCTCAGGTCGAAATCTATTAATTTGTGCAGTAGCGTCTCGCATTTCACCGCGTAAAATGGTGACACGTGCGTTGTACACGGTATCCCATCTTGCATCCTCTCCTTGTACAGACCGCCATTACACACGGAGGGTGCGAGACTGGATACCGTGTATGTATGTAGGCTTACGGCTCAAATCCAGGTACATTTGCGGATGAATATTGATGACAACCTGGCTTGTTATAGGCCATACTTTCTGATCCAACTGCCAATTTTATGTTCCTACTTTCTTGTAAATGTATAATTAGTTAAGAGACCTAGATAGAAAAGCTTGGTGAAACATGATGATACCAATTCAAGCTTATCTTTGCATGAGATGAAGTTCGGAGCTCTCCAAGGGTGATATCCTGACATGTACTGAGCTTGATCTCCTCCTTTGTGGAGTGGAGGAGAGGAATCAGGCCTTTGAGCCAACATAAACAAATAGCTTACTATGAATCGTACAACCTAACTAATTATTTTGGTTGTAAGTTGTTTGTTTTGTGCCTGGACTACTTTTTTGTAAACAAGAGACTCAGGAATTCTCAAACATCAATACATTAGTAGCATTTGGTACAAACTTAGGATCCAGCTTTCTTGTCTTTTTAGCCAATCATATTGAATACCTCATATTATAATCTGTAAAAAAAATGAATTCCAAGTTGGCATTAACTTATCTTTTACTTCTATCTTCAATCCTACAAATAATTATGGAAGAGTATAAACAACTTTATTCTTACCCTCCAAATCCAAAGTTGCAACCTTGGCCCTCTCATCCTTCTCACAAAGCCAATCAATCAATTGATCATTCGTTGTAACCACTGTTCCATCCTTTAATTTTCGTTTGGTAAATAGTTGAGAATAGACACAGCATGGTACTATGCAATATGGAATGTTTTTGGATATGGCATAGTCGACTATCTCACCGGCTGCTTGGTCTGGGTGAAGGCCGATGAGTAGATGGCAATTACGAAGTTTTATTCTGGCGATTGTTGCATCTGTTATTTCAGTGGAGTAACTCTTGACTGCATTTGTTGCATCTGATTCTGCTCGATCAAACATTTCATTGTAATCGGATCCATCTTCATGCTGCAAACCTTTGGTAGTCCAAACAATACGCTTGGCTCTATCAATCTCACTTGACAGCCATGCACTTTGTGAATCGCAACACCCTTCTTCAGTTTCATCTACGTCAACAAAGTCTATAAACTCTCGACATTGAAAGAAACAACGTAAATGACTCGGACTCCTCGATTCTCTACGCTTGCACCCCACCTCACACGCGGGATACCATTTCGAAAAGACCGGTCCAGTCCTTTGAGGCTCATACAATCCCTTACTCCATTTCTTTCTCACCAAATCCAGATTCAAAGGACGAGGATCAACCACCAGACAATCGTGTACTCCAGTTAAATTGAGTAATTCCCAGCTTAATTCACCTTTACCACCGGCTACATCCACTATTGTCGAGTGTTGTCGCGTTAAATACTCCATTCCATAAGTCTGCATTAGAAATATTCGAAAGGCGGAGTTTTTATGCTGATTCCTCGTGAAGTGACGTTTGCCTCCCCATCGTGTTTTGGTGAGAGTGAACGACGATCCTCGGTCGGATGGTAGATGAAGAAAGGCACACATGTCGGCTTGGAATGCTGGACAGCGACCTAGTCTGGTCCAGTGACGACAGGACGGTGGCGGGGGTAGGATGGGATGATGACAGGATTTGTGTGCCCATGCCAGTGCTGCTTGTTTGTTTTTGTTAGAGATGTCAATTGAATTTGATGGAGTTTCATCGGATTTGCCTGCAGCTGGAGGCGCGAAGCAAAATATTCGCTCACCAGGATGGATGGACGACGAGCAAATGGTGCATGTGGCTTCATAGCGGCTGATTGTTGTTGGGATGGTGGGCTCATCCATTGAGCTGTGGCGTGGTTTTATTGGAAGGTAGCAGATCAATTACAAGCTTGCGTAACAACATCAATCTGTTGAGTAGCAGCAGCAATCGACAGCAGCAATCTCGAAATACTGGATACTGGACACTGGACAGCGAACAGAGACAGGAGGCAGAGAGCCGTCGGCCGTTCGATGGACCATGGAGACTTGGGAGACGGAATCTGGACAACGATGGCCAATCGAGGCAAGATTCTTTTCATGCGTGAAATAGATCAAGCATCACGCAAAAATAAAATAGAAAAATTCGTCACACGATTACGCCTCCCATAAGTCATCTACGGCGTTTGTACAGCCCATGATTTGTTAGTACAGCCCTGATGTCATTACATGATTCATTCTTAAAGATCTTGCTCTACATGGGAACACCAAAACCCAAACCCAAACTCCGATCAGCTCCTCCATTTATTGGACAACTGGTGTAAACTAAAGGACGCTCCTCCAGCAGCTTTGTCAAAAACGAAGAATATCTCCAACTAGCAGCCTTCTATCGTCAATTTCAGTGGCGTTATTGTTTGAGCTCTGATTGTATCAGCCACGGTGAAAGCGATCAGTAATGATGACCGTCATACCATGCGACATGTTCGTCGCGTTGGCAATCGGCCTCCTTTCGTTCCCTCGAGCCGAGGGGCATGGCTACATGACTGGACCTCGATCGGTAAGTTCATTTGCCTGCTGCTTTGTATGTTAACTGTTGTTGCTGAGCCGGTCTCGTGCGAGCAAAAGTTGACTTCGGAATGTATCGGGCTGATTCAAGTTGTAGCAATAGCCATTGGCTTCTGTGTTGATGAATTGGTGTGAAACGTCAAGGAAGAAATATTCACCTCTTAATCTGACTTCATTCATTCATTACTCATCAGAGGAACCTACTAGCCTTCCAAGAAACTGTATGGTGGCCAGTAACTGAAAATGATCCAGAGCCCGAGACATGTCCACATTGTTTAAATCGTGGTGGATCACTGGCTCAATGTGGGATTTCTCAAGAGATGAGTAATTATGATGCCCCTTTGTAAGTTTGGTGCTTTTTGATCATCTGATGCTTTGGTATTCTCTATTGAGTTGTTCACATAAGTACTGACAATATTCACTGTTGGCATACAAAGAAATGCGTTGGGAGGTCCCATGCCAATCAATCAACAAGCCACCTATCTCCAAGGTCAAGATATTATAATTGATGTTACATTGACGGCTCATCATAAAGGTCATTTTGAGTTTGCTGCATGTGCTATTTCAGAAGGAGAGATACCAACCAAAGGTGAGTATGGTTCTACTTCATTTTATTTCATAAGTATTGTTACTGTGCTTTTCTCATTTCCTCTGTTACACTTCACATATGAAAAGAATGCTTTGAACAAAACAAGCTGACATTTGTAGAAGACTTGATGTTTGGAGCGAACTACGATCCCAACTATCCACACCGTGCTTATATACCTCCGGTGAATGCAGTAGTTGATGGAACTTATGTACCCAATTACGGCACAACGGAAGGATTGATGGATTTCAAGTTTAAGATGCGTCTGCCTGAAAGTGTGTACGGAGACTTGGTGCTTATTCAATGGTACGCAGTTTGAATGAATCGACATCTCTACTTGACGTGGTTCCTAACACGTGATTCCCTTTCCTGGTATGAAAAGGTATTATCTGACAGCCAATAGCTGTATGCACGATGGATATTCAGATTACAATTGGCCAGAAGAATGGCGAGACGATAGCATGTCAGCCAGTTTGTGTGGAGATGTGTCTGCGGACGGAGATGGAGCTCCTGAACAGTTTTGGTAAGTTGCATATTTCAGCCTCTACACCAGACACCACGTGTTCTATTCTAACAAGTACTTCCAATATTATTTTAGGAACTGTGCCGAAACTAGAATTCTTGCAAACACAAATGCAGGACAAGCAGCAACCTCCACTAATGGTCCTACTAATGAACCTACTAATCCACCAACAGCTGAAGTACAATCTGCATCAGTTGCCATTCCAGTTTCAAGTATTGATGTATCTTCTTTGGGAGGCACGCCAAAGATCAGCTCGAGCCATGGCAAGACAATTGTTGGTTATTATGGTGAGTGCATCATCTTCCTTATGCACCATGCATACAACATTTCATATATTCAATTCTAACTTCTGCTGGCAATGCCAACTTTGCTCCAAGCATCTTGGCAATGGTATGATACTAGTATTTTACCTATTAAAAAATCATTACTGTACCCTTCTAATTGGCGATTGGTTTCCTTATAGGTATGATCGCAACAAACTAGCAGCACCAAGTAACATGGACTTTACAAAGCTACAACGTGTCAATTATGCCTTCTTTCAGACCGATACAAGTGGAAACATTTGGGGCACTGATAGCTGGGGAGATCCCAACGTACTTTTTGGCCCTTATGATTGGAATCCCTCCGACAGTTCGAAAGAATTTTGTTCATGGGATAGCCCCACTGATAGACCGTGCAATTTTCACAAGTATGAAGAAGGTCTGATTCATTTGGTGCATGCTGCTGGTGCCGAGTTGTATCCTTCCTTAGGCGGTTGGACTTTATCTGGTACGTCGTTTGTATTCCTTGTGTTTGATCGCCGTTCGTTTTGGGATGTTGATTCTTAAAGTACTTTCTCTCCTCAGATCCTTTCCCCGCCATGGCTGCGGATCCTGCTGCTAGAGCAAACTTTGCAAAGAACTGCGTTGAGCTAGTAAAAGCATATGACTTTGATGGCATTGATGTTGACTGGGAGGTAGGTACCCGTAACATCATGATCTTATTTCATGAAACTTTTGACATGCATCTCATACAGCCCCTTTGCTATAAAGTATCCCGGCTTTGAAGAGCATTCAGGAACTCCAAATGACAAGGAGAGTTTCAGTCTGTTGTTAGACGAAGTTAGAGCGCAGCTTGATCAGCTTGGTGCAGAGACTGGACGGTTTTATGGACTAACCGCAGCCCTTCCATGCGGGCCTCAACACATTGCGAATATGGATGTAGCTCACGTCGCCGCTACTCTGTCCCACTTGAGTGAGTAAATAACAATGACAGTATCACTCTTCCTTTTCTAACTCTCATCTCTCATGTGTGTCCTATGCTCGGATAGACTTAATGACCTATGATTTCCATGGTGCTTTTTCAGATACTACTGGTACGAATGCCCCTCTATATTACCAAGGGTGGGGCGAAGAGGGCTTCAGTGTCCATGATTGTGTAGAGAATTGGCTAGTAGGTGGAGCCACAAAAGACAAGATCAATATTGGACTCCCTTTCTATGGTAGAAGCTTCGCCACCGCAACCGAGTTGAACGCACCACACGATGGAGCAGATCAAGTTGTGTGGGGTATCGACGACGGAACGCCTCAGTATTTTGTGAGATTTGTGTCTGATTCACTATTAGCATCTTTCCGTCGATGTTAGCTCACAGTCTCCTCTCTCACGTCCACCTGTTTTACGTATGGCATAGAATATTATGGCTCAACTTCCCTCAATGACTCACATCTGGGACAAACAATCGTGGACAGACTGGGCATATTTTGAGTCAGGAGGTAGTGTTTCATTTGATGGTGAAGATGCCATCTGTGCAAAGACTCAATACGCAATTGATAATGAGTTGGCTGGCTTTATTATATGGGAACTCAGCGGAGATGTCATGTCGGATTTGTCTACTCCGCTTTTGGATACTGTGAATAGCAAACTCTCAGATCCGTCTTACAGCTGCGGTGAACCAGGCTACTACCCAGAGGAGGTTGCTCCAGATGTTACAGTTCCATCTCCTTCTGCCAGTGTCCCGGCGAATAATGATGTCATAGAAACTTCGACAGAAGCAAGCCCATCTTCACCTTATTCCGGCTTTTCTCCTACAGTTCCCGATACTGCGCCTACGATGTTGACTCCTTCAACCAGTGGGGAGCAGTTGACAGACGGTTCACCACCTACTAGCAACCTTCCCGTCGTAGCTAACCCCGACAACCCGGATTCGACTGCATTGCTTCTGAGTTGCCGTGACAATCAAAGCACAAACGACCCCAAGCCAATGGCTTTGTCATTCAAGTACGAATTGCATAGGCATCCCTTGGTAACATCAACAGCAGCAATTGAAGATGTCAAAGGTACCATGCTTCAAGACATTGCTAAACATTTCGAATGCCAAGATGCGATTTCGAGCTCGGGTCGTCGTAGCCTTTCCAATCTAAGGAACGCCGCTAACAATTCAATTTATGAATCTATTGTTGCAATCATGTCACCACCTATTGATATGCCTGGAAACTGTAAGTGATCGGTGTTCCACTTCCTCGATTTACTGTTGCACTTGTTATCTTACTCACCGCTTCATTGTTGCTTCAGCTCCCTGCTCAGTTGCCGTTAATCTTGACTCTGCATCTGTCTGCGACTCAATGATTGGCTCGCTCACCGTATTTCTCGACAGTGGCACTTATGGATCTGTCGAGCAACAGTTGTGGCAGGAAATAATATTCACAATAAGAACTGGTATGGCTGCTGGAAGATATGAAACCTCAAAGGTGTTAAAGGCAATATTCATTGAGGATATGAGTGCTAGTCAATTGCAATCTAGCACAAGTGCAAGTATGGTTATGTGGACTCCAGAGACCGAGAGTATGAGCACATCTACCATAATTGTTGTTGTGGTATGTGCTCTTTTGATAGTCGCTATAATGGCCATCCAGTTAGTTTTCTTTAAACGATCAAGATCTTCACCCGATGAAAGCCGGGACAATGAAGATTCCGTCGCATCATCTTCAGTGTCGCATGTCGAAGAAGTTTGGAAGAAAGCACTAGTTACGTACGACACCAATAAAAGTGGTATTGACCCGATTGGTGAATACGTCGTTGCAGGCACCACGAAAACTTACTCATCAGACAACTTCTCAGATAACGGACATGAACTTGAATTGGCAATTGATGTCGAGGGTGCAACACATGACGATCCTCCAGACTCCACCGGCAATGATGCTCAAGAAGGCAAAAAAATAGATACCCATGATCCACCAGAAGGTGAGGATGATGCATCCGCATTATCCGACGAAGACAACTACTCGTCCGGATCAGAATGGTCTGACTTATCATCCATGGAAATATTTGAGCTGAAAACTGAATTGGAAATACATGGTGTGAATTGTTCAGGCATGATCGAAAGAGATGAGTATGTTCGGGCTGTCAAAGCTGCTAGGAGGAGAAAAGCAGCTATTGAGTCTGGATATCTAAAGTAATAGTGTTCATGATTGCAGTCCCCAGAGAAGAAGAAACTTGGTATCTCTACCAACTTCGCTCTTATTTGCCTTCGCTACTTACCTCTCAATCAAACAACTCTTCCACGTGGAAGTTCAATGATGCACATCAATCCATCAGTGCGAGATAATATTCAAGCACATCAATCAACCAATACCCCATCACGAACACATCAAGCATGCGTCCTCCACCAATCCTACTTCTATCTCTCTTTCTCCCCGTCATATCGGCCATTCGTCCCATCCGCACCTTCCTGACACCCTCTCGTGGTGGCGGTGATGGCAGTCCTTCTTCCCCAACATCAACGTCAGCCAACAACAACAAACTAGATCTAGCAACATGGTCACGAATCCGCCTCCAATCCGACCCCAGCTCCATCCCCATGATGGCCCTCCTATCCAAACGCTACCTCGACATTCCCCTCTCTACCACCACCAATAATAGTAGCACTTTGCAACAGCCGCTGGGGTTAACCCAATCCCAACGAAATACCCGAAGATCCATCTACGGCACCAACGAATTAACACAGCCTCCACCACGATCGTTGTGGAGTTTTATTATAGAGCAATTTGATGATAAGTTGGTGAGGATATTGCTGGTGGTGGCTTTGGCTAGTGGGATTTTGGGGTTGTTGGAGTTAAAAGAGGACATGGTAAGATGGGCTGGGCAGGTTTGGAAGAATACTGGAGGGAAAAAGAATGTGGTGACGAGTACTAGTATTGCTAGTGAGGTGGTGGAGGAGGCCAAGGTTAGAATCATGGGTTCTGCTGCCGATACTAGTACTGCGGAAGTTATTGCATCAGATACAGTACACGACTTTGGATGGAAGCACATCCTAGAAGCATTGGTCGAACCCATTGTCATTTCTACAATACTAGTAATCAATGCCTTGGTCGGGGGATATCAAAGCTTGAATGCCTCCAAAGGTATTTCTGCCTTGAAGGCCATGCAGGCTTCCAAGGCGGTGTTACGGCTACACATCAATGATAATGCAGAAGAAGAAGCTAAAGTACAAGAGGTGGAAGTAGATGCATCCTCCTTGGTTCCCGGTGACATTGTCATTTTGTCCGTAGGACAAAAAATCCCTGCTGATATTCGTCTATTCTCCGTATCGACCTCCACCTTCACGGTGGATGAGGCATCTCTCACTGGTGAATCGGATAGTGTACCCAAAACACCTTATATTGGCGAAGATATTGAAGATAATCATGGTCATGTGATGGATGATTTGGATGAGATTCAAGAAGGTGCCGGTAGTATGGGGAAACATGCGAATGGAATGTTGTATAGTGGGACTGTGATTACGGCTGGGAAGGGTGTGGGTGTTGTTGTTAGGACTGGGATGAGTACCGAGATGGGCAAGGTTAGTTGTTGTTTTATTCTGACGTACTATTCATTTTAACTTACTCACTCTATCGAACCCAACATATATATCCTAGATTCAAAAAGGAGTCACCGATGCAGCATCCGATGAAAACGTACACAGAACACCTTTGGCAATCAAACTAGATGAATTTGGCAACACATTAACAATAGCAATAGGTGTGATTTGCGTAGCTGTGTGGATGGCATCCATTCCCAAGTTTTATGATCCGTCCTTCAAGAGTCCTGTGGAGGGAGCTGTTTATTATGCCAAGGTTGCAGTGGTGAGTTTACTGTCTATTTTGGTCGAACGATGGTTTGTCGAATACAGCAGATTCGTATCCAACTCTAACAATTAATACTGGTTGAACTTTTTACCAGGCTCTTGGAGTAGCCGCAATTCCCGAGGGGCTGCCAGCAGTCATTACTCTTTGTCTCAGTTTGGGAACTAGGCGTATGGCGAAGCGAAATGTGATTGTTCGCAAACTTCAAAGTGTTGAGACTCTTGGATGTACAAGTGTCATCTGTACAGGTGGGTCCATGAAAAGATTGTATACGTTGTCTGTCTTGGACCTCAAATACTAACCTCATTCATTACTCGTTTGCAAAGATAAAACTGGCACACTTACAACCAACGAAATGACTGCAGTATCACTCGTGTTGCTAGAATCCGACAGCGACGACGAAATCTCTATACAAGAACACAGCATCAGCGGTTTCTCCTACTCGCCCGAGGGAAAAGTCGACGGAATTGAACAATCTACAGAAATCAAAAACAATCCATCCGGGGCAGTATTTGATATCGCGGCAGTCTCGTCGCTATGCAATGATGCAATCGTCGTGGCTGGAAGTGATTCAGAGTCCAAACGTGCCTTTGAGAGGATAGGTGAACCTACCGAGGCTGCATTGTGTGTTTTGACTGAAAAGCTAGGTGGATACTCAGATGCAATGAGTCCTACTACGCCTCAGGTAATAGCATCTGCAAATGTTAACAAGTGGAGAGAGAGTCATCCACGACATGCTACTTTAGGTGAGTCGAAAATCGAAGCATAACCTCCCTGGATTCCACGGACCAACACCTTAGCTCACGCTACTCGACAATTTCCGGCCTAGAATTCAATCGAGACAGAAAATCCATGTCAGTACTCGCCTCTTCTTGGGCAACATCCTCCGGAAACCGGCTCTTAGTCAAAGGAGCACCCAATCTACTCCTCGAACGATGCACGCATGCCAAAACTCGCGACGGGACCGTAGTAAAGCTCGATGGAAAACTACGTAGACAGATTGAGATAAAGACGGCGGAGCTTGCCACTCGACCATTACGGTGCCTGGCTTTGGCTGTAAAGGAGAATGATCAGCTTGAGGAAAGTTTGAGAAGTTATGGGTTGGATGGTGAGGGTAATGTTGCGCAGCATCCTTTACTTTCTAATCAAGGGAATTATGCGGGTATTGAGAGTGGTTTGACGTGGGTAAGTGCGTGTTGTGGTTGCAATCCGGATTGACATAAGGGTTGTTACTGAAATGGTGGCACATTCTCCTCAGGTCGGCACGGTAGGCATTAAAGATCCCGCTAGGCCTGAAGTTGCAGACAGTATCAGGCAGTGTTCTGAGGCTGGAGTCAGAGTCATAATGATTACAGGTAAGCCATTTCTTATCATAACAATGTCGGATGATCACAGAAGCTAAGATGCATCTCTTGTTTTATTCAAGGCGACGCACGTGATACAGCAGTTGCTATTGCACGAGATGTAAACATCTTACCCCCGCAATCTACCGGAGAGATCGTCAAAGCTTATGAGGGTCGTGAATTTTTTGAAAAGCCAGAAAGTGAGCAGCTAGAGCTCATTTCCTCGGGCAATATGGTGTTTTGTAGAGCAGAGCCATCAGACAAACAAAAATTGATCAAGATGCTCCAGTCGCAAGGAGAGATTCCGTGAGTATTACTTCCCTATTCTTAATGTTACTTCGTACATGATCATAACACCTTTTACTATCATTTGTCATTGACATTACTTGACACAAAGTGCCATGACTGGAGATGGGGTAAATGACGCACCTGCTCTTCAGCAAGCAAGGTTGGTTTGTACATGATAGATTATTCAATGTTATCATTTCTCAACGAATGTCTGCCTCTGTTTTTTGCGTAGTATTGGAGTTGCAATGGGCATTGCTGGGACTGAAGTCAGTAAAGAAGCTGCCGATATGGTACTAGCGGATGATAACTTTTCTACAATTGTGGCTGCTGTTGAGGAAGGCAGATGCATTTATGCCAACATGCAGGTCGGTGTTGAATTATATGTAGTACTCTACGTATCCAAACAAAACTAACATGTGGTGCCTTTGATCAGTCATTCATCTGCTTCTTGATCAGTTGCAACATTGGAGAGATCGCAGCAATATTAATCTCAGCAATCTGTGGTTTTCCAGAACCTTTGAGTGCCATGCATTTACTGTGGGTAAATTTAGTAACTGATGGACCACCCGCCACTGCTCTAGGATTCAATCCTCCAGCACCAGGAATAATGTCCCAAAAGCCTAGGTCGTCAAGTGAACCGATCATGACGAGATGGATGGCTACACGATATCTTATTACAGGGTACGTTTGATGCTATGTTGGATACCATGCGGTCGAAGCCAAACTTGTCTCACAGTACTGTATTACTTCTAGATTATACGTTGGCTGTGCTACAGTCGGTGCATTCATTAGTCATTACAGATCACAGGGAATATCACTAAAACAATTATCATCGTGGAGTAAATGCGGATCTACTTGGACCCCACCAGATGGAACAAGTTGCGATGCGCTATTTCGAAGCTCGGGTCGAGAATTCCCACAAACTCTTTCACTCACAGTTTTAGTTTGTATAGAGCTATTTAAAGCTTTATCAGCCGTGTCTGTCGACAGTTCCCTGCTGACAATATCACCAACAAAGAACCCTATGCTTGTTATTGGAGTAGCGGTACCATTTCTGATCCATGTGTTCTTGCTTTACAGCTCCGAACTTGGTTTCTCTGGTTTGGCAAGAAGCTTCGGTTTGGTAAGTGACTTATCTCATTGCGTGATTATCCCTACCACCCCGGTTTCTCGTAGTTAATCTTCTTGTTTAGGTGCCATTATCCCTTGCAGACTGGAAAACTGTTCTCAAGTGGTCTGCACCAATATTACTCGTAGAGGAAGCACTGAAAGCCATTGGGCGTAGACGTAAAACATAGCCAAGCTACTCAATTTGCAACCGTTGAATTAGCAATGTATGCCCCATCTCTCATCACAAATCACCCACCTGAAGTAGTAACACTACGTTTTACTCTATCAATGAATCAAAATCAATCCTTGGTATGACAACTATCGAATTCAAACTGCACTTGCTCCGATGGCAGTGATATGCGGCTACTGCTCATGGACTGTCATCATTTTTTCCTTCGATCTTGATGTTCACGAACTGAAACTGTCGCTGTCATTTTTGGCGGGGCGTCGCCATTTTATTCCTCTCCTCGCTCATATTATCTCCAGCTCCGCCAATACCTGCTCGCATCACATGACAAATGACCCATCGACATGATGCATCCGCACATCTGTTTGTTCGCAGTGTTTCTTTACTTAGCGCAGTCGCTGGCGAGGACCCAGATCGCTTTTGTGCTACGGCCGCGGCACAGCGGTGACGCACGAACATCACATCCATCGCGTGCACTCCTTCAGATTAATACATATCATAGACCAGTAAGATACAGCAGATCTTACTCTATTGAAGAGCTGCGTGCGGCTCGAGATGATCTCGGCTCGTCGATTGATGCAGAGCTGCGAGAGATCCACGACACAGCACCTGATATTGTAGCTCCCAAAGCCAAGAGAAAATCGGGCTCAAAACGAGTGGGAGAAAGGGTGCAGGCGTCCAAAGGCGTGCTATCTAAGCTCGACAATTCATCCAATTCATTATCAAACCGAACTCGTGTCAATCTCAAGCATTTAGCCACACCACAATCTGCATCATCGACATTGAAAGGCTCCGAAGTGAGATACAAAGATCGCCTGGCACGAGCAGCCGAGAACATTCTAGCCGAACGAGCCGCCGAAGAGATGGCACAGCCCGCATCCAAATCCAAAAGACTCTCCTTGGCATCCATATCCACCGCCAAGGCTCGAGGAAAGCGTCAAAGCTCCACACCGTGGTCGTTCTCCGACAATAAGGGCGACAACAATGAGCCCACCAACACCCAATCGGCCGATCTTCTAACCCTCATGGATAAGATCAACCAAAAGATACTCAAAAACAACTGGTCTCGCGCCACCAAACCAATCCAAGTTAATGAAAACAACTTATACGACGGTCCCAATGTCCATGCCCAGCATGCCACGGACTCCATCCAAAGTTTATTAGCCTACAATCATTTCAAGGGGGAGTGGTCCGATCGCAACGCAACAACTTACCATGTTGCCATTTGTTTTGGCAAGCCCCTCATCAACGATATGGTCACCGTCGAATATGCCACACGAATAAGAACCTTGGTCAAATTACTCAAAGAAGACGATGAACAACAACAGCAACCATTCACACCGAAACTAATCTGTTTCACTGGAGGAGCCATAACTGAAGGCAATACCCTATCCGACGCATCCGCCGGCTACATCTACTTTCGACACCTTCTCGCCTCCCAAAACATGACCCTCCATCCCACCACCCAAATATGGCTCGATACCAAAAGCTCCAACGAACGAGAATCCATGGAACGCATCGCCTCCGAACTATGGCGACATCACATCAAACTATGGCTATCCGAACGTCCGTTGGTAGAAAGGATGAATCAACATTACGGTGTGGGATGGAAGATATTGGAACGCAAAGTCGATATACACTTTACTTTAGTATCGACAGAGTATCATTTGTGTAATTTGAATGATGTGCATCATCGTTCTCCGCTGAAGAGTTTTTTGCAGCCATTGGTTTCGTTGAGGGGATTGGCGGGGAGTGATCGATGGGAGAATTATGAGGAGTTGGAGGTGATGGATCCTAACTATAGTACTTCGGTTCATGTCAAGAAGGGGAGTGGTAAGGATACGACTTCATCGTCAGTGGTGAATAGTGCAGAACAACAGAGGAATACATTTGGAGGCATTGAGAATAGTGTGGATACTAGTTGGAGTTTTCAGTATGGAACGTATCCGTTTTTGCATGGTGAGGATGAGGCTATTGTGTTTCTTGGTCAGTGTTATTTGTTGGGCGAGGAGTTGACGCCGCTGCTTGTGAATATGAAAGGTGTTGTCGAGCAGGTGAGTGATAGGCTGATGCGTTGTTTTGTCACTGTTGTCTTTCAATAGTACCATGTTTGTTAGCGCTTTGTGTCTAACCCTCGAGCATAGACTGAGTTCTTCCAGAGGGACAACTACTATCTCCTTTCCTCAATACGGCGATCACTAGTGTCACTAGTCGAATCATTATACACAGAAAAAGGTCAATCGATACGATTGGGTGTCATTAATCACTTTGAAAGGCAAGGGCGCAATCGTTTCACCAAAGAAGATGTCAAAATCATCGTGGTACTTGAGTCGGCATTGCTCAATCTCGGACGGTGTATTGATCTAGTGAAACCTGCTGGATTGCTCGTCAGTTCAGTACCGGCAACTACATGGTCCAGAGCTTTGGATGCATTACAAAAGAGTATGAATCATATACAGACTGTTTGTGATCCGGATCAACCTCTGGAACCGACGGAGTGGGGTAAGCTGAGTGATTATGAGGAACAGGTGATTGACTTGTCGCCGTCTCGGATATTGTCTCCAGGAGATGGTGATGAATGAGTTCACTGGTCCAGTAGGCTTGCAGCACCCGTTAATTGAATGATGCAAACTGATGACCTCATCAGCCATTTTCACAATTAGAGCAACACCTCTCGCATGAAAGCAGAGTGCGGGGGTCAGAATATCTAAAGATAAGCTTTACTGTTTCGTCTGGAAGGTCTGGAAGATGCTCCATCGTGGCCTTTCTCAGCACCAATGATCATAGCAGTTTAGATGAGCGATGAGAAGCACGTAGAATAATGCGTTTGATTGTGTTGACGGCTGAGACTGTGCACTTTGATCTACTGTGATCTACTGTGATGGCGCATCTTTGAGCTCGGGCTCTGAACATAAACTTATCTAAAAATCCGA
>JALLPI010000367.1:0-21636 GCA_036939935.1 Cyclotella atomus | reverse complement strand
TTGTGCAGAGGTGTTGCTGCTGTGTAGCTGCGCTGCTGCTACTGCTGTGTTGGAGCCGGTGTTGCTGTGGTTGCTGTTGTCACTGGTAGGTTGGTGTTACATCGTCGACCGTCGAATAGCTCGTGTTGCTGCGCTGCTGCCTTGTTGCTTGCTGCCGCCGCTGTTGCGCTTGTGCTGTCGGCTGCTGCGGCTGCTGCGGCTGCTGCTGCTGCTGCTCTTGGTCGCCGCGCTAATGTCCCTGCTCTTGGTTGCTGCTGCTGCTGCTGCTGCTGCGTCGCTGGCTACGGCGCTGCTGTCTGCTGTTGCGGTCGCTTTGCTTTTGTTTTTTGGGCAATTGAGAGACGCGTGAGATGGGAGTGAGATGCGCGTGAGATGCGAGTGAGTTGCGAGTGAGTTAAACCGAGAAAAATTATTTTAACGATTCCCACAAAAAAATTGGCGAAATCTCGGTTCCTGCAGAGATGATGAGAGTGCGTGATATCTTTATGTCTCAAAGATTTAAGCACCTCTCAACGAAATTCCCGATTAGCGCCCCCCTGCTCCTCTCTCCTCTTTCATCTTTTTCACCAACGAAAACTTAACCATGATGTCCTCCCTCCTCCGCCACGGCTTCAATGGGGCCAAATGCAGTGTCGTCGCCCCATACAACGGCGTCAGAACCAGTAATATTGTATGCAGAAGCATGAGCGATAAGGTCTCCTCTACGACCTCGGCGGTAAGATTCATCTTCAATGATGTTTTGCACAGGAATTAATTTGCGTTGCTGAATTATTGACCGACCCCCGTGCCATAAACCGCAGATTACACGCCTCGACGGAGTAGAAGAGTTTCTAGGTGGCACAGGGGGTGTACCTGTAAATAATAAAGTCGAATATGCAGTATCACGCGTCGACGATCTCGTCAATTGGGCCCGCAAGGGTTCCCTTTGGCCCATGACGTTCGGGTTGGCGTGCTGTGCCGTGGAGATGATGCACGCCGCAGCATCGAGGTATGATATGGAACGTTTTGGGATGGTGTTTCGTGCCTCTCCCAGGCAGTCGGATGTTATGATTGTCGCGGGGACGTTGACCAATAAAATGGCTCCTGCGTTAAGGAAGGTTTATGATCAGAGTGAGTTACTTCTGTTGCTTTTGAGTTGATGTTAGCTTCTACTGCGTTTATTAATAAGTTTGATTTCCTAAATTATAACCAGTGCCTGAGCCAAGATGGGTGGTTTCAATGGGATCTTGTGCCAATGGGGGAGGTTATTACCACTATTCTTATTCTGTTGTTCGCGGTTGTGATAGGATTGTACCTGTAGATATTTATGTCCCTGGCTGCCCACCTACTGCAGAGGCTTTGCTATATGGACTGCTTCAACTGCAGAAAAAGATTAAGGGGAACAAAAGTCTGTTGCTGAAGCTTAGAAAGTAAAATGGTTCTTGGTGCATGGGGACGTGCTGGCTCGTGATACTATTGGAGGCGACTTGATTGGGAGTTTGTTATGACTATTTTGTAAGAAAGTAATAAAGAGATGAAGTGAATCCATTATTAGCATAAATATTTATCTGTCAATCCTCTCAAAAACTCAAAGTCAATATCTACTTGCACCTTTACATGGGGTTCCTTTCGAGACGGCTAGGTATGAGCTTTCAATAATATACAACTGAGATGCAGATTGAACCGCTCCCGATTACCTCTACCGTCAGACCTGAATACAAGGACATTATCACTCACTATTACTCATAGTAGATGAATATACTTATAACACTAATTTGTTGCACTCGAAAAGATGATGGTATGTTCTCAATAAAGTAGTCTAATCTACACATTCTGCAGTACTCAGTTCGTCTTTCACAAGCGCCTGTATCTTTTTACATCCCTCCTTGTGCTCTGGGCAATCAACAACTTGGCATTTCCGAGAGCAGTATAATTTCCATTTTACATCCCGAACACTCTTTGATTTGCTTAGGCTTGCTTTCCTTACAATAAGAACAAACATTAGTTCTCTTAGTAGTCCTCTTCAACTCGTTGTAGGCACTCCCAAGACAGTTACATGCATTGCGTTAGTGAACAAAGCGAACGAATACCCGAGAGCATCGAGTATCCTTCATCATTTCGCAAACCTCATTTACTCCTGATTGGCTTACACCTCCTCTTTTATCGAAAACTTCAATGTGCAAAACTAAGTGAACCACTGCTCAGGCCATCCCAAAGATTGAATCATCTGAAACATCACATGCCTTGTTTAGTACGTGAAGGATATACCTTGTAGCCATTTATAATGCTATCTCTCGACACTGCACTTGATCTGTGCTACTGAGCTTGCTGTACTTGTCATAAGCATCCATCAACATTGCGTTGTATTGCCAATCAAATCTTATTCTCTTAACTGCATCCTCGAAGTCATATAACATGTTGTGAAGTACATCATTAACACCTTCTTGAGAGGCAGAAGTTGGATTGAAGTGCTTGCAAGAAATGGACACAGGGTTCTGTTTCGCCCTCCTTGCTTTGCCCTGAGCTTTCTTACGAGATGGCATCCTGCCTTTGAGCTATGAGACAATATCGTAATCGAGAGGATGTCCCTCTTACATCATTGTCACTGTCTCGGATCCGCCTGGATCCGCTTTTTTTGGTTTCGCCTCCGCCTACCTCCGCAATATGGCCGGGCTTGCCGAACTTCGCCCCTTTGATGTTTTCAAAATCTGAATCTCGCAAACGCAACCGTCATTTTCATTTTCCCAAATCAAACCAACGCTTGCCTTCGTCTTTCAATTTGTCGTCGTCGAAGATCAGCAATCAAGGAGAGCGAGGATGAACGTGAGTGCACAGTCGATGGCATCATATGATGCTTTGATGCGTCGATATTCTATGGATTTGGTAGACGAGCCGGGGTCAGTGTTCTGTGGTGGTGTCACTGACGTGCGTTGAGTGATCAGCCTTCAATCTTAAGTACCTTCATCTGCAATGTTTGTACTAACAACCCACTTCCCGTTTCATACTACTTATCCTTCAAAGACAACCATTTATGATTTGGAGGGGTGGTGCGCCGAGCATGGCCTACCATGGTCGACAGTGAGTTATATTGATCTATTGTCACGTTGTTCGGTCACATGAATTGATGTCTCTTATCCACTACTTTGCTTTTACATCCAATGACATACCACTTTAAGACTCTGAGCGAAGCATTTGATAAATGGGGAGTAACTTGCGTGGAGCATATAAAACTGCTCGCACGTGATGACTTTTTGTCAATCTTCGAGGCAGAAAAGTTTATTGTTAGGGAGACTGCAAAGATTGTTTGGGATAAGCTTGGCGAGACACCTTTTGACCTATCGCGAGCTACTGTGAAGAGAGAAAATGGTGTTTTCTCTCCGTCTTCGTCTTTTCCTTCTGTTGCCGCGGCTGCTGCTCCCTCTACGGCTGAAGGCCTGCCGAAATTGCAGACAACGAAACGTTTGGGAACGTTACTATCTATCGATCAGACGATTGCAAATTCTTGCGATAATGAATTCAAGTATCAACAACTAGAGACTGTAGCAAACATGTGGAGCTTTCAAGGACACCAAACAAATTCTGTGCGCTTAGCCGTGGCTACAGTTCTTTCACAGGGATTCACTAAGACGGACATCGCTAAAGTAATTCGTGCTAAGTCTTCCGAAGAATGGGATGGTACTGTCAATAATGGCAATGACAAGCTTTGCAAGGTATGTTATTCTGTGTACTTCAATATTTGGTTCATGCATTATACTTGATAACAACTGCACTTTTACTCTTGCAGCGCATCATGGCAACACTCGTGAGAATTGATAAGATGAGAAAGAATGGGCAACTGGACGGCCTTTCGCCTTCAGATAGCAAGACATTAGTAAAGGGCACTCGTGGAAACAAGAAAGGAGTAAAACGAGGGCCTTACAAAAAGAAGAACCAAAGCTTAGATTCTCAATCAGTTGAGGAAGTAATCGAAGCGGCTATTGTGGACAATGATACACTGTCAGCGCCAACAATTGGCGAGGGAAGTGCTGAAGAAGCAAATGAGGCCATGTCGGAGGAAGTGCAGCAAGAAGAGCAACCAGAAGTTGCGATTGAATCTATTTGAAAGTACGCATTAGACATACCAACTAGAAACAACCTCTCGTTTTGCTTCATAATAGCTACGCAGCATCGGACAACGTATAATGTCTGTAAACAGACTCTCAAACGTAGGCTGCAACTCATCAGGTACAGGATCCATTTTTGCAGCATTTGTTGTAAAGAGGATGCAAAAACGAACCCAAGCTTTAACTTCTTTCAAATTTCTTGTAGCATGGTGTTGTCGAAACTCTATCGTCGGTTGCCGTCCGGTTTTCAGGTTCTGTAGGTTCAACTTGTGATATCTTGCACGATCACCAGGATTCATTACACGATACAGCTCTTTCCTACTTTCGCATGATGCAAGTCGAGCCAGAGCACCCACGAACGTATTGCAGGATGACATTATTGCAAGTTTGTTTGACTGAAAGTAGCTGTGTGATTGATCACTACCCGATCGCCTAGATTGGTGAAGGAACTTGTCAATGACTTCCTCATAGATTGCAAATTGCTGGCAAATGCTGATCATACTCTCTAAAGAGTACTCAGACTCTTTCGTTTCTACATGTACATGTAGGCCCATTGACGCATTCAATCTCATGCAAACTATATCTGATATGACTGTATACGTATGTTCGAGATCATTTAATCCAGCTTGACCAGTCAGAATTGGAGAAACAAGTTCAAGCATTGTGCTCATGGGGTTATCTTCGTTTGGCTTGATACTCTTGTCATAGCAAATCGACCATTTTGTGTTCTTTGCAATCTTTATATTGTTCTCTTCATGAGCAGCAGGACTTGGATGGCCAGTATTTGTCTTGGTAGGAAGTTGCGGAGTCGGATAATGATCTGGCATTGATTCATGGGAGCTGCAAACGCTATTGTCATCGCTGTCTCTACCACTGTCGTCACTGTCAATATAAGATTTGCCTTTTCCAAATCTAGGCCAAAAGCCGCCTTTTCCTTTCGCCCCACCAAACTCACGAACTTTGACCTCAATATTTGCATTCCTTGCAAGGTTAGAGGCTACCCTATCAGTTTGGTTCCCTGAAGCGCAGGACATTTCCAATTCTACGCCAAAATTCACATCAGGAATATCGGCTGGCTGAACTAGATCCTCACTTTTTGCATTTTGATGAAAATGCAAGGGTAGTACTCTCATGGGAGCCAAGTGACCTTGATAAAACAGAAGACCACTGCCCAAATCATTTGTGCCTTCATTTTTGATGCAGTCGAGAAAGTGCTCCTCCAAAGATACTGCGATTGAGTTCTCTTCTATCATAGCCTCATATGTCTCTCCACGAAGAAAGTCTTCTGTTCTATCAATACCTTCGGGGTCCACTCCATACTGAATGCTGATACAAGGGATTCCTTGAGAAGCACAGAATCCGCAGAATTCAATGGCCTGGAACTTTGTACCACGTTTATTTGCTAATATCACGCCCCCGAGATTCTCTTTCGTATGATATATAGCCATCTTTGCAATTGCAATACGAGCGTAGAAGTTGTTGCCATCTTGTACGTCTTCACCTGCAGGAAATGACTTGATCTTATCCTCAAAAGACGCAGTCGAATCATCTCCTGAAGTGTACATCATTATATGTGCACATTCCTCAGGAGTGAAACAATTATCCAAGAATTCATCCAAGAATTTGCTGTAGTCATTCCCTCCCCAAGTAACAAGCTCTTGTGCCAAATGCATTGTCTTCAATGCTCGTTGAATACGTGCATTTTGCAACTCTAAACTGTTTATATTACAATCATCCACACGGTCATCAGATTCATCATTTGTATGATGGCTGCTGTTCAGACGAGCCAACATATCCAAGCGTTCATTAAGAATCGTACCACTTTCCTTCTTAAGTTTCTTTCTAGATTCTACTACCCTCCAGCCATATTCTCCTTCATGGGCATCCATAAAATTGATCTGGGTAGGTTGACCATTCATCAACACAGCATACACAGGCTCGCGACCATCTGCAAACGTGGTAGGGATGCCAGGATATCGACAATCTTCAAGTTGCCACTTGGAACCCAATACATAACACTCGATTGGCTTTTCAGGATCGTCATCAAAGAAGGTCTTTAGCTTTGTACCATACCGATGCTGACCTGCATCATCACCAAATAATGTGTCATCAGGAGAGAATGCTCTTGGCATTTTTTTCTTCATTTTATCAAACCAATCGAGCAAAACTTGGTCTGGTAGGAAGACGCCCACATCTCGATCGGATGTCGTTGCATCTATTTCTTCGTTGATTGATTCGAAGCTCATGCAGCAATATGGACACGTCTCGAGGTTGTGTGCCTTGCAGTAGATTCTGCCGTATTCATCAGTTGTGGTCTTCGGATAGCTCATGATGATGGAGTATGTTGGTTGTTGTGTGATACGCCGTCATGCTACGGGTGATGGTGATGGAAGGTGATACGTGATGGGGATTTGGATTTTGGTAGGTAAGTAGATAAATGAGTGGTAGGATTTTGCACGTAGGTGCGATACGATCGTTAGCACACGGACCATCACCGTCATTACCATGGCCGACACGTCCGCTGGCAAACCCCAAAAGGCAATCCAACGCGGCAAAGGCAAAGCCCTTAACGCCCTCGCAGCCGCCTCAGGCCGAGACCCGGCTCTTATAGCCAAAGAAGTGGCCAAAGCCGCTGCTCTCAAGGAAGAAGAGGAGCGCCTCAAACGTCAAGCCGAGGAAAAACGATCACGTGTCCAAGCCACGCCTGCCGGGGTTTACAATTCGTTGAGTCCGGAGGAGCAGTATCGTTTCGAGTGTTTTAGACGATGCAACTTTCCTTCGCGGCCGATTGAGCAGTTTGTCGCAAGGGCTATGGTGGAAGAGGCTAACAAGCGTTGTTTAGTACGAAAAAGCGTAATGGTTGGACTTGGAGTTCCATCACAGGAATCGATTGATAATCTTCAGTCAACTGATATAGAGAACCCGTCGATTGCTGTAGATGGAAATGATACTTCATCTGCTGGGGAAAAATCCAACCAAAAGAAGAGGCGAAGAAAAAGAACAAAGAAATCATTATTGATTGAAGAATCCAAACGGCGCAGAGATGCCATGGATCGGGCACTGCCATATGCTTCTGAATCTGCATCCACAACTACTGGAGTTCCATCATTAGAAAGCCTTGTCGTACCAGACTCGGCCTCTGAAATTGTTGCGGTTGTGTCTACACTGGCCAAATGTTACGCACAAAGATTAGTAGCTGCTGCCAGGAGAGTAGCCGATGCAGAAGAAGCAGTATTGTTTCACAACCCAGATGAAGAAGAAAAGCCATCAGATGAAAATGAAGAGGCTGCAGATTCGTCAGAAGCCAAGTTCATCAAACCTTTGCAGCCTCACCACTACATGGAAGCGCATCGACATCGAGTCAAAGCTGGAATCGATCCTGGATTTTGGATGGTTGACATGATTCAAAAGGGTAGAAATTCTTCTGTGGCCAGTAAGTGTGCAGGTGTTGGCGAAGCAGCAGCAGTGGGGCGTAAGGGCTGGAACAGTGCTCATCTGGCTGCGCTAGCGGCACAAGATGAATATGATGAGATGGTCAAGGAGGATGAAGACCAAGCAGATCAAATGGTCAAGGAGGATGAAAACCAAACAGATCAAGACGCAGAGCTCAAAATGGACGAAGCCGAAAAAGCAGGGTAACTCTTTTACTCTCTTTTTTCTAAGTTTGGTCTTTGCAATCTGCATAAATAGAAGATAGACTGTGTTTTGATACATCACCTATGAACTTAGTTACATTTATTCTTAGCCCAAAACTTCAAAAGGCACCCATGCGCATTAAATCAAGATAATGATGGACTGCCCAAAATTCAAGTCATCAATTTAGGAGATGACCAAAAATATACCCCCAATCAAAAATGTTTGCAATGGAAATCAACTTGGTTCTTCATTCACTCTCGACGTTGAAAAATGAGAGATTGTCAAAACCAAACATCGATTTACAATGCGCTCGTTACAAGTCAGTACTCTGCCTGAATCTGACTTCATAAGAAAACATGAGCACAGGAAAGAAGTGCAAGGATATCCAAATTACCCAGATCGCCTCTTTCTCAAAATTCCTCTAGTACAACTAGAAGGCCTAGCATCCATATTCGCCATCTCCTGCCTCTTCCACTCATCATACATACTACGAGTCCTATTCTTATTCAAAATCCACCTGCGGAGTGTACGACGACATCCCTCCATTCGTTCTTCGACCCATGCCACTGGGAGATTATGGACCGTCTGTCTACGACGGTTTTTCACCTTGGTGATGCCCCGTACGCTTTCTGCCAAGTCTTGCCGGGTGTATCCGGTGTTTAGCAGGATGGCCTCGCGTTCGAATCGGTGCAATACCAAGTCTTCGGGACGTGGGTCGGCACAACCATGCTGGCTTTGATGGCGTTCGTATTCGTCGATGGTGGAGATGTAGTGGGAGGGGTCGTAACGCCATCCTAGACCCAGAGAGGGTCCGGTGGAGCAAGAGGGGTTGTCTCCCAGGATAGTTTCGTAGGTTCTAATTTGAAGAGCATTGAAGCTTACAGACTTCTTGGGGGCAGGGCGGTGAGATTGTGCCGGTGGGTGCGGATTTGGAGGGACCTTGGAACTTTTCACAAATACACTGTTGGAACTTGGAGGGGGGCAATCTTGAACTTGCTGACTGGTAAAACGAGGGGTAACAGAGACGAGTGCTGGTGGGCAGACTTGCCTGACCATTGGTGCCTGTCCAGCAGTCTGTCCTGAAGCTTGATTTACAGGATTGACAACATTCAAACTTGCCGTCTGAGTGTGATTATCCTCCCTCCAGAGTCTATCTTGCTTCCAATCCATCTCTTGATAGGCTCGTCCATTATTCACCACCCCACGCTGTGGAGACACAGTAGGCACAGGCTGCGTCGAACGCACACGCTGCACAGGTGCAGAACCCTGGGACACCTGCCTCATTGGAGTATTGAGGTTAGGATTCGAAGGAGCAGTCCCACCACCACCCCTGCCGCTTGGTCCATGATCACTCAGCGAAATAGGATCACGATACCCCCCACCACCCTTGACGGGTAGCAAATACCTATCCTTCATCAAACTCATCTGAGCAGCACCATATCCCATCTCCTGATGACGACGATACGCATCCCCCAAAAACGAAGGCATGGGTGCATGATTCCCCAACTGAGACGATGCACCACCGCGCCCATAATCGCGAAATCCATACCCATAATTCCCATAATAGGGATCGTCTTCATAATAATATTGATGATATTCGGAATTACCATAAGCCTGCTCTTGTTCCCACCTCGCTCTGTCGGCCATATATTCCGCAGGATGACGATGAAGCATCACGCCGGGAGGATTGATTCGTCCTCCCTCCACAGAAGAATACGGCATGCCTGGTGTCAATCTCGGAAATCTGGATGACATGTTAACATCCCCCTCTTCCATTCTCTCCTCGCGACGTTCCAACAGGGCCTTACGGGCGGTTAATACATCTTCGCTTCCGCTGCGGTCTCGTCTCATAATACTTAGTGCCGTGGGTGCATGTTGTGCTGCCGAATAGTCTCTTGTGCCGCGAGTAGCGGTAGCGCCATGTCGGGCCGTGTCGAGAGCATCGTACTCTTGCCACGCGAGGTCTTCTTCATGTGCTATGATTTGGGGGGAGGAGGTGGGGAGCTGTTCGGAGGAGGATTCGCCGCCTGCGGACATGTTGGATGATTGCATATTCTATGCACAATAAAAAGGGGAATAGGATGACTGGAGACTTGGAGATGATCTGAGAGAAAACGACTGTAAAACTTCTAGCGATTGCGACAAGTGAACAAAACCAAACCGCTTGTGCTTGGGGCTGATGGCTGATGATTGATGATAATAATATTATGTTGTAGGTCTGTAGGTGTGGTGCTTGGTGCGTCGATTGATGCAACACAATTATTACATGTTTCAGATCAATTTCTGAGACAGTGGGGATTTACTTATATCACTTTGGTCGGATCCTGTAATAACTTAGACGTTGGAAGAGTGGGATGATCACGATCCTACCCACTATGAAAAAATAGATTGTTCTTTATTATGTAGTACTGGAGGTAACACGAAAGTACACTCTTTTTGTCCTCAATCAACTCTCAACTCCGCTCATTGATTCGTCGGACACCGCAGAAATAAGTCCGAAGTTCTCTTTCTTGAATCGGAAGCACAATCAATGGACGTCGTCACGCTTCACGGTTGATCGGGGACGTTCCTCTAAGGAAGGGGGAGTCTAAGTTAATTTGGGGTTCGCACGTTTTGCTTGAGTTCAATCAAAGCCTCAGACTTTGTATTTGGCCTACTTTGATTTGGACACATTCTTGGATACAAGTATTTGGCTCATTTTCTGAGTGAAAGTTCGAAGATGTTCTTATTATCTACACCGCTCGCCCCGCCATTTTTTCGACTTACCCACGAAGTTGAAAAAGCATTCAATGAAATCAATGCAAAATCCACAACAACAACAAAACAACAATGCTGATTGCTCATATACCATAGCCCAATACCCATGAATATCACACAATAATTGAATTGTAGAGGCACTCACTTGCTGCCATTGTTGTCATTGAACGGTTCCATCTATCACTACATTGCCCGTACATCTCGGACCCCGCTTACACAACTTGTGCTCACAAATCCCAAAACATTCCAGCCATGGCCAAACCGACCAGTCTCCGAACCTGCAAATCCATCGGATCCCGAACCCGCTCCAAACGGCCGGATGCCCCCACCGTTGCAATACCTGCCAATGGCAAAGTGAAGAAGAAGCAGACTAAGTTGAAAGTCAAGAGGACTGACAATGCTGCAGCAACGGAGTCAAAAGGCTCAGAGGCCAAGAAACGGTCGACCAATGCCGATGAGGCCAAAGGTGTGAAGGATGCCGAGAAGGTTAGCAAGAGACACCGCGTTTCAGAATCTCCTCAAATATCCCGACCTGACAGTGAACAGTTTGGGTCGTCAAACCGCATTGCTGCTGCCACGTCCAAATCTGATGAAAACAATGCGACAGTAAAGCCAGAAGAAATCTCAACTGCTGCTGCTATTGCCACCACACAATCGGACTCCGCAACAAGCTCCAAAGCCGTCAAACTACCAACCGACACCAAACACAAACCAACTGAAACAACCACAGCCATCAAACTCAAAGAAACACCCCGCCAAAACTCCATAATCCGCCGTCGAAACATTACACCTTCTCCCACCCTCTCACTCGCCTCCGCACCAGCCTTCCCCACCAAATGGCAAGGTCTCTCCCACAAAACTACCTCCACAAAGGTACCACCAGGAGTAACCAACCTCTCCCTTCACCCCCATTTTTGCTGTCCTCAATCCTCCCACTCCCACCGAGGCTACAGCTGGCTCTCCTCCCAACAACGCTGCGGATGCACACTAGATTCAGATCATAACACCTCCGAAAGTTTGAGCGAAGTCTATTTAGGTCATTATGGGGTGCACAACCAAGATTGGAAGACGGAAAAGTGGTTACTTGACTGCACTCAAAGGATTAAGGATGGCACTAGTACTATCGATAATCAACGGATTGAGCATTATCTAGATTATCTACCAAGACAGACTCATTTGAATGCCAATATGAGAGCTATTTTGATGGATTGGATGGTGGAAATGAGTATGGAGTATAGGTTGCATGCCGAGACTGTTTATTTGAGTGTTGTGTTGGTGGATAGGGCTTTGGCTTGTGCTGGGTATGGGGAGAAGAAGAAGAATTGTGGATTGTTGGTGGAGAAGGATAAGTTGCAGTGTGTTGGTTGGTGAGTATGTCTATACGTTGTTGGAGTCATCCATGTGTACTTGGGTGCAAACTTGTTACTTTCAATTCTGACTCGTCATTCTGACCCAATATTCTATTCTTCTTATCACAACTCTACAGTGCATGCACACTTATAGCCTCCAAGCTCCTAGAAATCACCCCACCAACCGTCCAAGACTTTTGCTACATCTCCGACAACTCCTACACCGTCAAAGAAATACTGGAATGCGAAGCTGGGATATGCTCAGCTCTTAGATTCAATTTCAACTATGGAACAACCTACAAATATGTAGATCACTTTTTACGTGCGAGCTTTGCCACGCCTAATGGAAAGGTAAAGGTGCAGAAGAAGATGATGGAATGGATGATATTTTACTTTTTGGATTTGAGTTTGTTGGATTATAAGTTTGTGGGCATCAAACCCAGTCTTGTGGCAGCAGCAGCTGTCTACCTTGCCCGTGCTACGTTGGGCATTCGCGAGGTACCGCCCATCTCTGCCAACTCTCCATTCATTGATCCAAATGCTCCAATGTTTCAGAGTATTCAGCGTTGCTCTTCAGCTGGATTCTGGACCAAGACTCTCCAACATTACACAGGATATGACAAGTGGGACCTTGAAGAACCTGTCAAGATGCTACGTCGTCTCCATGAGAATGCAGAGAGCAACCATCTAAAAAGTGTCTATACGAAATTCAAGTCTGAAGCCTTTGGAAAGGTGGCATTCAAAACTGTGTTGAACGAGGATGACTTGGGTTTTTTTTGAAGACCTTGAGAATGCATTGTATGTGTTGCAAGTGTATTTCACTCTCTATTATGATGCGCTTATGTTGCATGCTTCAGTGAGAATTGCATAAATACATTAAAGCTATTATTCAAAGCTAAAAGTAGTGATTGAGTTTTAATCAGTTCAAGTGTATTGTGGACTGTCGTAGCTTGTCTAGTGAGCAGTAAGACTTTATATTGGTACTACGAAACTCATCTTTCGTGACAATGATGGATCCTCATGCAGAAGGAGGGTACTGATACCCAAGTTTATTCATCAACTCTTTAGAAACATACTTCAAAGAAGCTTCCCAGTCAAGATCGTTGTAGCCAGACTTAGCTTTCTTCGGTTTGCCATATTTAATCCAGGCCGTCACCATGTCAGTTTTTTCATCCTTAGCACCATGACCTGGACCCTGCTTTGCACTATTGACAATGTACTTGAACTCGTCCTTTTCTTTCGTATCTCCACCTGCACAGGTGCAGATTGTCTTGGTTGTTACATACTGGCGAAACACTAGATCCTCGAATCTTACCATGATGAACTGAGATGAGAGCAGATTAAGGAAAAAACATTCTCCTATGTCAGTACTTATTCAGATGTAGGCAAGTACTACACACAGTCGTACTCACTGGAAAATCTGCATCACGCTCATATTGTAAGTACCACTCATTCCAAAGATGCGCCAATGATTCAAAGTGTACAGTTTGATTTGCTAGCTTCACAGTCAATCCGACAGGCCACAGTTCCGTTAATGTGCTATTCGCATAAACTAAATGTGGACATATGTTTGCATGACCTCTTTCGCGCATACTCCATCTAGCAGTATACGTATGTGAACACATTGATATCATCCAATCGTATGGATTTCTTACTGTTACAACCGGCAATGCATCTTCTTTTGTCATGTTTGCTGCAAGAGGAGCTGAGTAGTCATGTATAAACATTGCAGGAGTATGTTTACCCCAAGGCACTTGCCACCTGATTCCATACTTCTCTTTTGATGCCTTTGGTCCATAGTGTGCATATCTTTCAGGAATAACACAGTTTTCCTTCAGTAGGCGTGTGAGCTATAAGTTCAAAGTGAAAATGGGTTGAGATATGACCATAGATGGAGATTCAACAAAACAATGCTAAAAACCTTGCTCACGAGATTAGTTCCACTATTGAACATTCCTGATGCTCCGAGCATTCTTCGTATTGGGGGTATTGTATTTCTGAACACCTCGCAGCTGTTCAGCCCGAGTATAACTGGCTTATTTCCAATCAAGGATTCAATCTCCTGCCAAGTTGGCAAGTTCTCTAAATCTTCACCGCGTAGTTTCACACCTGCATCTTTGAAGTACTCCAAGACAATATCATCGCTTCGAGATTCAGGTACTTCCGATGTCGACGATGCACTAATGACAGTGGAAGGGGAAGGCCGGAGTTGATTAGATATTTGGCCATGCAAGAAGAAGATGCAGCAAACGTTAAGGATCAGCAAGATGAGAACCACAATGAAAAGTTCAGTGTGATATCGGCCTTTTTTCGAAGGCGACGACATGATGTCGAAGTCCTATGGTACTTTCGGTCCTCTGTCCTCTGTCTCCCATCTCCTCTCTCTCTCCTCCTCACTCGCATCTCGAAAGGTAATGCATCAATAATACTTTTTCGCACACTTTATGATTCTAACGGAACAGAAGCATTTTCCTCCTCCCACTTGTTGAAGCAATGCCTCGAACCACAGACAGATGCCTATCTATCGGCATCCTCGGTGCTGCTAGGATCGCCAGAAAGAACTGTCGAGCAGCAAGTCATCCTTCAACATCATGCAAAGTAGTTGCACTAGCTTCCCGTGACAAGAAAAAGGCGACTCCTTTGTTTCAGAGGTGTTTAGCACAATCCCTTCGCCCTGCACCGATTGTCTATGGAGGAGAATCATCCTACGCTACTCTTCTTGCTGATACATCATGCGAAGCAGTTTACATACCGCTTCCAAGCAGGCTACATTACAAATACGTGATCAGTGCCCTGAAATCAGGAAAGCATGTACTACTCGAGAAGCCAGTTGCCAATTCTGCTGATGAATATCGTGAAATGCTCAAGGCAGCGGAAGAGAATGGTCGATTTCTAATGGATGGTACAATGTTCGTCCATCATCCACGTACACATAGTTTTATCAAGTCTGTCCCGGGTGCTACACGGGTACATTTCAATTTTACATTTGATGGCGACGAATCATTTCATCAAAATGATATAAGGACGAAGAAAGATGGAGATTTCATGGGATTATTGGAGATTTAGGATGGTATTGTACAAAAATGGGGTTGCTTGTATTCTCTGATGGAGATTCCAGTATTCTTAATGACTGATGACCGAAGTACAGGTTACTAGATACGTCTTGAATAACGAGGGCGTGCCATTGGATGCTGAATGTATGGTTTATTTCTCAGAGGTTAGTGGCCGCTTGCTGATTTGCTCTTTATCTTTTGTTATAATGTCGACAACATTCTATCTGCCAACTATATTTCTATCGCGTATACAAGAATCGAATTCAATCGTTTCATTGCAGCTTCATGCATCCTCTTCATCAAACAGTACAACTCTCAGCTCATGGATGCGAGCATACATCCAATATGGCTGATGCGATTCTTCCTTTCAAAGGGGACAAACTTAAGTACAGTCTTATCAAGCAATGCCTCATTCAATATGATGAGATTACCACGACAGAAAGCAATGTGGTGGAATGCGATAACAGATAGTTCAGGAAGTATGGATCTGGAAAAACTTCAAATAAGTGGGCTAGAGCTGTCGAGCAAGACTGTAAGGAGCCTTCGGCATGCAGTACGTGTGGATCTTGGTGGAGTGATTTCAGTACAGACATCGCGGAAGCCAATTCCATTGCAAATTATTCTTTGTTTACTCAGAAAATCCTTGACGGATTAATGGAAAGCACGAGCACTGGAGGTTCAAAGGTAGCGATTGGGCTGTAATTTTTCAATTGTCAGCTCACTGTTTACTGGGATGGTGGTGCGATAGGTAAGGTCTGAGTGTTGTCTTTGGCTCACAACATCGTAATATCACGAGAAATCGATGATTTCAATGCGTGATCGACAGTGAATGTCCACGACCAAAATAATTTCGACTGCATTTTGGGTACGTGGCTGTAGCTGTAGCTTCTTTTTCTTGAGAAAAGTAACCTGCAGACCAATTATTTGTCAACACCATACGCATTCAATGCCAACCTACGCCATACTTATAAATAATACATAATACCATTTAGGTTACTTGGGTCATGGGTGATATTTACAATCTTACTTCGGTTAAAACTGATATGCAAAATCGATGTAGACATGTGCAAAACTAACGACTCTTTCAGTCAATAAATCGTGCCATCGCTTGGAACTTGCCACGCTTCACAGCCTTTACCAGCTCATCGGATGTATTGGTCGATGCCAACAGGGCCAATCTCTCCTGATCGACTACGCCCATGGCTCTCTGGCGTTTCTGCTCTGACAGCACCACGTGGATGACCATCTTTCTATTCTCTTTCGACTCTTGACGATTCTTGCTTGACAAAAACTGCTCCAAGCCCACGGGGCAAGATGCCCTTCGTGGTGGCTTATTCTTGGGCATACGCAGAGTCATGAGGTCTATAATACGTTCCTTCTTGAAGCTCTCTTGATCTTGAAGAGTGTACCAATCCTTTGTGGTGGTGATCAATTGGCGATCGAGGACGCAGACTTCCGAGACATCCGAGAATTGAACTTGTTTCAAGTTGGGCAGGGAGTATCGTCTTCGTGGTCTATCGACTGGAGGTAGCGAAGGCGATGTACATGGTCCTGAGACTGTAACGCGACGGCGGCGCGGCATTCTTTCTGATGACTTTGAAGCGACGTTCATCCTGGAGGTGTTGGTGTTTGTCATAATGATAGATGGGCTTCAGCTTGCAGGGAGTGTGGTAATGAGAGCCGATGAGACTGTAGTTTGAAGGCTAAAACATGAAAATGTAAAACAATGAGAGAGGAATGAGACGCAGAACAAGGAGTTTTGAAGAGTTGCGTGGTCGAAGCAAGGGAACGACACAAGCTAATGTTCCCTTTAGTGAATAAGAATTCAACTTACGACTACAGACAGTATTAGTGAATCGTTTTGTGGTTACACAAATGGTCAACTTCTTTTTTCTCCTCACTCCGCCTTCATTTTATTGTTTTGTTTAGAGTGAAGAAGTACATGAGGAATCGGGATTCTCAAGTGACAGGTCTTTTTAAAAGACTGTTAGTGACTTGACACCTCCACATTGACTCACGCACTGAATACGAAATTAACTTACCACGCACCACAAAACCACCCTTCGCAAAAGAAGGACTGTTTGTTTTATGAGAAGAATAATAGTGACTTGACACCTCACTTACGCACTTGAAAGTGTCTACTCCACTTGGGTCTCAGACCCGCCCACTGAGGGCGGTTAGATAAATTTAAGTGATTGATGAAGTGACGGTTGCTCAGCCCATAGATCAGCTGTGGTGGCCAAACCAAGGCGGTGGAGCGTGCAGCGCTAGCAATGGTATAAGGCTCAGTCGCAGAAACGGGGAGGAAATATCATAGTGGCTCCCCATGCTTTTAGGGTGTTGTGGGACTTGTTTTTGTTGGGGCCAATTTGGAGTTCAGCCAAGAAGGCATCAGTAATTGTGGGTGATTGATTTGATTCCTTGTGCTGATGGAGAAATGGGTAGTGGCATTTTTGGAGGGCGTGTCATAGGCTATTAGGCACAATATAACTAGCTGATGTAGTGTAACGGAAGTGGGTAGATGTGTTAACGGATTTGGAAAATGAAAATTATGAGCAGAAGCACTGCTTCAGTCTGAAGCTAGGCAAAGCAACGCAATTCTAGACCAATGAAATGACCACATTGGCATCATTACATTGGTTGGCTGCAAATTTTAACAAGATCTTTACATTACATGATATCCTCTGTACTGTCTACTGACTTGTAGACAGTATTTGCAGTTAAATATTCTGGAACTGTCAATATACGGTAGAACTGTATTAGTTCCTTCAACATCCAAATATTCTCTCATTTTTAATACTGCCTCTGTTGAGGAGTATTATATGATTGGATTGGTCCTATCTACCAAAGTAGAATAATGGCCTGTGACAGGATCAAACATACCAATACCACAGCCATCGGGGGGATTCTGGAAAAATCATTTCTAGAGGGATTTGGAGCCTTTCAATGAGGAATCTGGTGCTGGTGAAGTGAAGTGAGAGCTTGATCTCATGTCTCAGATGAGAAAACTTGTTGCTGATAGCAGAGAATCCGCAGAAAATCAGCTTAAGTGTCAAGCTAAGGCTGCAGGGTGTTCAGCTTTGTCTGCAATTTTTCAACAGAGTCAGAAGATGTTCTTGTGTTGATGGTGGCTGCTATTGTTGGAAGTCAAATCCGGTACTTATGTAGTTTCTCATGGTTTGGGAAATTTTTATTTAATAGTTTAATCTACTCTAAAGTAGTTATAAAAAGCAATTCAACTCACTGTCACATTGTTTATCTAATTCTTTCGGTTCTTACATCATTGGTCTCGGAGTGTTCTGAGCCCTCTAACATACTTCAAAGTACGCGTCAAAGCGAGTCCAACTGATTACCAATCGCGTTTGAAATCGAAGGAATCGTCTCGAACTGAGAATTCAAGAAGAAAAGCCACGATCCAACTGATCACTTGTAACTTCAAGTTGACCTGACAACATCAATCAAGCAACAATGTCCACTACAAGCTCTAGTACAATAGTTGAATTACCTCATTGGGACGGGAAGCGCAACTCGTATTCCCAATATCGTTTCAAGATCAAAGCTCTTGCGGTCGTTCAGAAATGTTCTGACGCACTCAACGAGACCAAGATGGCAAAGTGTCCAACTCATCCGAATACGAAGGTCTCGACCCAACCTCAACTGATCCGGACGTGATCAAGAAAATTAGCCTGTGGAAGCAAAATGACATGCTCGCTGGTTACGTTGCTCTTAGTCAAGATGGGTCGACCGGAGTTGACATCATTGAAGAAACAATTAGCAATGACTTCTCAATGGGTGTTCAGTGATGGGCCTAGGCAGGCTTCACAATGGGGGGGTCGTGCAAAACGGCCGGTTCGCGAGAGTGACATAATGAGAGAACACCGGAAAAATCCGGAACGTACAGAAATTTATTCCGTAGTTCCGGGGGCAAAATCACCGAATCGGAACGGAATTCAAGAATTCCGGCCGGAATTCTGCCGGAATTTGCAACCTAGGATTGACTGACGTGGAACTGCTCAAGTCACTCGCTGGGAAGGCCGGGAACACAACTTTATCAAGATGATCAACGATGAGCTCGCACAGACTACTCCTAGTTTTGAGTCCTGCTGCGTTGAAATTGCAGCTCTCCAACGTCTCGCCAAGGTCAAGACTGGCCAAACCCAGCAACCAAAACAGAAGAGGTGTCACTGCCCAACCAGTCTTCTGGTGGTGGTAGTGGTGGCAGTGGAGACTCTAACTCAAAAATGTGCAGTCACTGTGGTGATCCTCACAAGCGCAGTGAATGCAAGAAGCTGAAGGAGGCTCTCGCCAAGCAGGGTGACTGCATGTGTTCGCGCAAGAAGGGTCATCTCCACGATACATGCTTCCAAAAGTATCCCGACAAGAAGCCCAAGGGGCTCAAGTTGAAGGGATCAAAGACTTCTGAGGCCTCGTCAAGCAACCTTGAAGTCACTCTTGCCTGTAGTATCGGGCAGGATTTTCGCGAAGCTTGGCTGATGCACGGCAACTCTGTTAAGTATCTCAAGAGTTATCTCTTTGTGCGGTCGGCGCCAATGACAATGGCTACGACCTTGTCAACGTGCTTATGGAGCTCGCCCACAGTGGAATTCGTATCGAGCCCATTGACATCACCGGTGCATACGTTCATCAAGACTTAACAGGGGATCATGGAGACGTGTCCGATGATCCTATCACTCTGCCCTTCGTACTGTCTGGCAGTCAATCACCAACAGAATCTGACGACTTGCCGGAAGTATCTTTGGTATCTAGCAACTTGTTAGATGTATCTGTGGAATCTGGCGACCTGTCAGGTTTGTCTGGCAACCTGTCGGACTCGTACCACGCCTCTGGCCTTGAGCCATGCATATTTTCACCCTCAAAGGTTGTGAGGGATCTTGTAGAGTCAGATGAAGTTTCTGATTTCTCTGCACCATGTCCGACGACTTGGAGGACGTTAACCACCGCAATGATGAGACCGAGCTCCTATGTGCAAGGTGGACTTATCGATGCCGTATTCACTCGAATGTCTTAAGCACCCTGACTTATGGATTGGGGACACGGGCGCAAGCATGCACACTACTCGATACAAATACAAGACGCACGGGTTTAATTTTTGTGCAGGATCTTCAAGTGTAGGTGCAACTGGAAGTGCAGTTGAAGCTGAATGTTCCATGGACATCCGTGGTCAGTTTGTAAACCATGACGGTTCGCTTGGAATCGTGGCTACTCTCACAGATGTGGGATTCAGTAAGCGACACAACTTCAACCTGTTGAGTGTCACTAGTCTCTGGCAACAAGGCTGGAGCACACAGTCTAGTGACTTCGAGGGCCTAAGTATCCTGGGGCCGGAGGGAGGGTCTGTCATCAACTTTGATATCGTCGTACGCACCACGCGAGGTGGTGCTGTGTACGTTGGTCGTTTTGTGCGCCTGGAGCGCGTCAACGGTACTGAAACTGAAATCTTAGGGGCTAACCCTCACCAAAGCCTAGAAAGATGACCATTCTTGCGGCGTATCAGATGCTAGGTCATAAGTCTGAAGATTCTACTCGGCGAACTGCCAAGGCTTTGGGCATAACTATCACGAGAGGCAGTATGCCTGTGTGCAAAGCCTGCGCCCTTTCTAAGGCCAAGCAGAAGAATGTTCCTAAGAAATAAACGTCAAAGCCTGTTACTTGGCCGTTTCAGCGTGTCCACACGGACATATCTCAAATTAAGGTCCTAAATGACGAGGACCAAAATGAGGTCACATTATCCAAGACTTCTTGGATTATTCGTGTTGATGCCTTTACTGGCAAGGAGTTCTCAGCCTTCACTGCAACCAAGAAAGCTTTCGGAGAGAGCACTGTGGAGTGGTTGACACAGCTAGCCAAGCGTGGAGCTCATGTCGAGGTGCTGCGAATGGACCCATCAGGCGAGAATACATCTGATCAGGCAAAAATACAGGTGACTGTATGAAATACACCATTTTAGCATTTTACCTACCTGTATTATTCCCCAATTTACTGGATATAACCCCCAAAATAGTACCACATGCTGATGTGTCAGAAAGTTGAACCCAGGTGATTCGCATCTTTTTGACATCTGGCTTTGCCATCTGGGTGTAATGTGCTGCGCGTGCATGAGCAATTCCTGACTAATGCACGTGCATTGAAGATTGATGCAGTTGGTACGATCAAACACCACTTCACCAGATCTTATCCACATGTTGAAGCAAAATGCGATTGCATCTGATTTCTGCCAGACGAGCTACCATCCAAAACAACAATCCACACAGCTGCACATCATTGTGACTATTGCATTGTCACTCCGTTTCCATGGACACCACACACCATTTTAGCTTCGCACCAACAGGCATCATCTTGGCATCAATTTTTTGAATAAGATGAATGATTTGAATAAGATGAACTTTCGCAACTAGATTTTTGATTACTTATTGTTTTTGAGAAAAGAGATTTATCATGCTAATTTGTTAAGCAAATATTTTCAAATCAAAGAAACAAATAATCAACATCAAGCAAGAAGCAAGAGGACAAAGAAGAGGGGCTCTCCTCCGCGTTCACTCTTCCAAAATGCTATCTCTCGATTGCAACCATGAGACGAAAGCCACCCTCCTATCGTATCACCCAGCGATTAAACACACACATCCCATATCAATTAAATATCGGTGTGTTCAGAAATTCACCCTGTTCAATAATCCAACGCCACTAACATGGATTGAGATATAGGTCAGCCCTGTATCCAAGATACTGTTTTCCAATATC